>JBBMKA010005830.1:0-11029 GCA_037833695.1 Sechiopsis laciniata | reverse complement strand
GAAATAATTGCCTCCACATCACCATTCCATGTCATTCTTATTTCATTATTATTTTGTGGTGGGTAATTTAGCGAACAGTTAGCATAGTGAGCTGATCACCTTAGCCGAGAGTTAGAGACTCTCGAGATTCTGGGGGTTATATTATAACCTATTTGGAGATCCGCAATCGATCCTTAGTTGAGAGTTAGAGACTCTCGAGGTTTGAGCATGTTGTGATTGAGCTTGTGTTGAGACTGCCTATGTGATATTTGGATTGCTTGTATGCTAGGATACTAGATGATGTGATATGCGTACTGTACCTTGGCTGGGGATTCTTACTGAGTGCCTTTGTAGTCACCCTTATTTCTGTGTTTTTTTCCACCAGGTAACTTGGGACAACACCGGGATGGCTAGAGGAAGAGCTGGATGATCATAGGAGTCTGTTGCATCGTCTCTTTCATTTATTTACAGTTTCAGCATGAGTTGTTTTTAAGGAACCTGTTTTAGAACTGTTTTAATAAACTCTGGCCAGAGGATTCTTTTGTATTGAGTTTTAATAATCTTTTATTTGGATGATTGCTTGTTATTGAAAGTTAATTTCCAGCTGAAATATTTAATTGTCAGATTTTACATGTTTTAAAATCATGCATGCTGAGTAAGAACCGGGTTTAGGACTGTTTTAGAGTCGGGTTCTTACAATTGGTATCAGACCTCAGAGTCATAGATTCTGTAGACTGGTCTACTAAGTTAGGTCATTGTCCCTATGATCATTAGCACTCCAACTGCCGTCAGGTATTTCATAAATTAATTGCTTTAAGGGTTTTGTTTACAATACTTTCATCTAGCATACTTGTCAAAATTTGTTGTTGGCAGTGTTGGTCCAGCATGGACTGACTCAGTGTTGTTTGGGTGTAGATCTTGAGAGATACCGATTACATGCAGTGGAGCTGGGATGTCAGCTGCCGCCAACAGAAGTGGTGACAGCGAGCCAGATGTGGAAGAGACCACGTCTAGAGCTGCTTCGACGGTTAGGCCACCTTTAGCCCCGACTGGTGTGTTGCTGAGAGGAAGAGTAGAGTCTGTTCTGCCTTGAATGCCGCTCCTAGAGCGGAGTTTGTTGTGGCCACGAGAGAGATGGTTACATGCATGTTTACTGAACAGAGAGCTCAGACTCAGGCCCTTTTGGCAGCGCAGCAGGCAGAGACCCGAATGCAGATGGTCTAGTTTTCCCAGTTGTTTCAGCACGCACTGCCAGCGGTTCATGTAGCGCCGTCTGGTGGTGTAGCAGTTCCTCTAGTAGGACAAAGAGTGCCCCCAGCCCAGCCAGATCAGCAGGAGCCTGATGTTGAGCCAGAGATTCCCGAGGATGCCGCCGAGGGTGGCAAGTGGCTGAAGGATTTTGTTAAGTGGAAACCCAGGGTGTTTGATGCGTCTGAGAACCCACTGGTAGCAGCTAAATGGTTGGCACATTTAGAATACATTTTTTGAGTTATGGGTTGTCCAAATGTGCAGAGGTCGAGATGTGCAGCACATGTGTTGAGAGAGACAGCCATTTGGTGGTGGCAGTCCACTGACGGGGCCAGACCTGAGGGCTCCCCACCAGCTACTTGGGAGTTTTTCAGAACCGAGTTCAGGGATCAGTACATTAGCGAGAAAGGCCAATAAGAGATGGTTGAGGCTTTTGCCAATCTGAAACAGGGAGATGACAGTATTACTGGGTATGAGAAGAGATTCTCAGAGCATAGTTATTTTGCTCTAGAACTTATGGCTACTAAAGAGTTAAAAATTAAGAAGTTCATTCGAGGACTTAAGATGGAGGTTGCTCAGGATGTCTGAGCACTCACTCTAGAGACTTGCACCAGGACTGTGGCTTTGGCCAAGATTTATAATAGAAAGTACCCTTTAGTGAAAACCCCGACAGCAGCAGCTCAGAATGTGGCAACCAATTCAGGGTTGAAAAGAAAGTTTGAGCCCTCCAAGACTTTCGGGCAAGGAGGTCAGCAGCAGCGCCGTCAGGGCCATTTATAGGGTAGAGATCAGGAACGACAGTAGAGTCGTCAGTAGGGTGTAGTTAGACAGCCACCCTAGTACCGGACCTATGGCAGATCTCACTATGGCTTGTGTAGAGCTTCTCCTAGATCTTGTTACAAGTGTGGTAAGGAGGGGCACATAGCCAGAGTGTGCCCACATTTTTTCCACGACTCGGCAAGAGGCCGAGAGGACAAATGCAGCTGTCGCAGGTACATTACTTGTCATGGACCATTATGCATATGTACTGTTTGATTCGGGCTCTACCCACTCGTTTATCTCAGCACTGTTTGTTACACAAGCTTGTTTGGAACTTGAACCTTTAGGGTTCGAGTTGTGTGTTGCAACTCCTTCGGGAATTCGCATGCTTGCTAGTGAGAAAGTTAGAGACGGCCAGATTTTGGTATCCGGAGAGCTGTTAGTAGCCACCCTCATAGTTCTGCCTATGAGTGGCTTCGATGTTATCCTTGGTGTGGAGTGTTTAGTGGAGAACCACGCGTTGATTTATTGCCGCCAGAAAGAAGTTGTGTTCAGGCCGCCCAAAAAGTAGAGTTTCAAGTTTCGCAGTGTCTAGAGCGGAGTATGTCCGTCGTTGATTTCTACAGTGAAAGCCCATCATTTGCTAGCTCGAGGAGTTTGGGGCTACTTGACAAAGATATTTGGAGAAGGTCGTCCTTCGTTATCCGTTGATTAGGTCCCAATAGTGCAGGAGTTCACAAATGTGTTCCCAGAGGAGTTACCCAGTTTGCCCTCGCAGAGAGATGTTGACTTCACCATTGAGCTCGAGCCAAGGACTCTCCCTATCTCGAAGGCTCCGTATCGCATGGCACCAGCCGAACTGAAAGAGTTAAAGGTGCATTTGTAGGAGATGTTGGACAGAGGTTACATCCGTCCTAGTGTTTCCCCGTGGGGAACACCGGTGTTGTTTGTGAAAAACAAAGACGGTTCGATGTGCCTTTGTATAGATTACAGGGAGCTGAATAAAGTAACAGTGAAGAACAAGTATCCGTTGCCTCAGTTTGATGATTTTTTCGACCAGCTTCAGAGAGCTTCTGTGTTCTCTAAGATAGACTTGAGGTTCGGTTACCACCAGTTGAGGATCAGAGATGCGGACATTCCTAAGATAGCGTTCAGGTCGAGGTACGGTCATTACCAGTTTGTGGTTATGTCCTTTGGGCTAACCAATGCACCAGCAGTGTTGATGGTCATGATGGATAGGGTGTTCAAGGCATTCTTGGACAGCTTCATCATTGTGTTCATAGACGACATCTTGATATATTCTAAGACTAGAGAGGATCATGCCTTGCACCTGTGGCAAGTGTTAACAGCATTAAAAGAAAATCAACTGTACGCCAAGTTCTCCAAGTGTGATTTCTGGTTAGAGCAAGTGGCCTTCCTAGGTCACATTGTTTCTAGTAAAGGTATTGTAGTGGATCCCGCTAAGATTGATGCAGTGAGTTCATGGGCCAAACCGACCACGATCGTAGAGATTCACATCATTTTAGGTTTGGCAGGCTACTACTGAAGATTCGTCAAGGACTTTTCTGCTAAAGCAATACCCCTTACTCGATTGATGAGGAAAGGTGTTGATTTTGTTTGGGATGCTAGTTGCAAAGAGAGTTTTACTTTATTGAAGCACAGTCTAACATCTGCACAAGTGTTGTCAGTTTCGTGAGTGATGCTTCTAAGTTTGGTTTGGGTTGTGTTTTGATGCAGCACGGTAAGGTAATTGCTTATGCTTCTCGTCAGCTGAAGCCCTATGAGCAGAATTATCCGACTCACGATATGGAGTTGGCAGCAGTTGTCTCTACACTAAAAATTTGGAGGCATTAATTGTACAGCAAAAAGATTCAGATGTTTTCGGACCACCATAGTCTCAAGTACTTCTTCACTCAGAAAGAGTTAAACATGAGGCAGAGGAGATGGCTTGAGTTGGTAAAGGATTACGACTGCGAGATCTTGTACCATCTAGGTAAGGCTAATGTTGTGGCTGATGCCTTAAGCAGAAAGACGTCGCACTCTGCAGCCTTGTTGAGTTCCCAACTTCCATTGCGAAAAGAGTTCGAATAAGCCGGTATAGCAGTGTTGTTGGGAGAAGTTAACATCAGGGTAGCCCAGTTGACTGTCCAGCCTTCGATCAGACAGAGGATCATTGATGGCCAGCTGAGTGATCCCGATCTGAGCAGATTGATTGCCAGGGTTCAGGCAGATAGTGATTTTGATTTTTTGGTAGCAGTAGATGGTGGTTTGAGGTTTAGAGGACGCCTTAGTGTGCCAGCAAACGCTGGACTGCGAGTTGAGTTGCTCACTGAGGCTCATAGTTTCCCGTTTACTTGGCACCCAAGAGGTACCATGTATCAAGATCTTAAGCAGACCTTCTGGTGGAGCAACATGAAGAGAGAAATTGTAGAGTTTGTCAATCGGTGTCTCACTTGTCAGCAAGTGAAGGCTCCTAGACAAAAACCCATAGGTTTTTTGTAACCACTGAGCGTGCCTCAGTGGAAGTGGAAGGAGATCTCCATGGATTACATTTCTGGGTTACCGAGGACACTGAGAGGGTTTACTCAGATCTGGGTGGTTGTTGACCATCTGACCAAGTGTGCGCACTTCATTCCCGATAGGATAACTTATACGGTGGAATTATGGGCACAGTTGTTTTTAAAGTAGATCGTTCGGTACCATGGGTGTCAGCGAAGATTGTGTCTGATCAAAATTCCTTCATTACTTCTCGCTTCTAGAGGGCACTCTAGAAAGGTTTGGGTTCTAAATGTTGTTTTAGTACCGCATTTCACCCTCAGATAGATGGGCAGACAGAGAGGGTGAATCAGATTCTTGAGGACATGTTGCGAGCTTGCGTGTTAGATTTTTCGGGCAGTTGGGACCAGTATCTGTATTTGATGGAGTTTACCTACAATAACAGTTACCAGGTGACGATTTAGATGGCTTCGTTTGAGGCCTTGTATGGTAAGCGTTGTAGATCTTTAGTGTTTTGGGAAGAGGTTGGTGACAAACAGGTTTTGGGTCCCGAGTTATTACAGCTGACTTACGATGCAGTTTAGAAGATTAGGGCTCGTATGTTGACAGCACAGAGTAGACAGAAAAGTTATGCTGATGTTCGGCATCAAGACTTAGAATTTGAGGTTGGTCAACATGTATTTTGAAAGCGACACCGATGCGTGGAGTTTTGAGGTTTGATAAATGTGGTAAGTTGAGTCCGAGGTTTGTGGGCCCCTTTGAGATCATTGAGCGGATTGGTCCAGTTGCTTACCGTTTGGCTCTGCCCCCTTCCTTAGCAGCTGTGCATAATGTTTTCCACGTGTCGATGTTACGTCGATATGTGGCAGATCCATCTCACATCGTTGATTATGAGCCATTAGAACTGAACAAGGATCTGAGCTTCGAAAAGAAGCCTGTACGGATTTTAGCCTGGGAGCGCAAGACCTTGGATAACCGTGAGATCAGTTTGGTCAAGGTATAATGGAGATGTCAGAAAGCCGAGGAGCAACTTGGGAGTTGGAACACGAGATGAGGACGCATTATCTAGAGTTATTTCAGTCTTAAGGACTTTCAGGGACGAAAGTCATAAAATGAAGGTATATTGTAACGGCTCAGGTTTTCATCCCAGTTCTCTAGGTATGTTTCTCTTGTGATTCGATTGTTTCGTTGGGCCGTTAAAGCAGTTCTAGCCTTCAGGGGTACTTTTGTCATTTTACCTCGAGGGTTAGTTTGGTAATTTATTGAGTCTTAGGGTCGTTCTTGCGTTTAATAGAGACCAGGGTTGTTTTGTGATTTACAGAACTGCCAAGCTAGTTTTGCATTTTGGGAGGTTTGAAGGTCACTTTGGAGAAAAAGGGAGTGTTGGTTTAATAGAATTAAATGGAAAGAATTAAGGGAAAAGTTTGTTTCTTTTGTTGTTTGTCCAGAAGCCCAAAAGGAAACGATTTCTTCCTCTCCTTCTCCCTTGCCGCACGCACCAAGAGAACCCCTCTTCTCCATTGTCTTCTTCTTCTTCGTCTTGCCGATCACAAAGCCCCACCGTCGAGCTCTTCTCCTTATCACCGATCGCACCATCGAGCCACGCCCATGCCGATCTGCCATTTCCTTCTCTCTGTACCATCGCTGCACCACACTCAGATCGCCTAGCCGAGCACCCACGCACTGTAGCATCGTGATCCTACGTGCACGCCCAGCCGCTTGCATCGCACGCCCACGTATGCAGACGCAGCCTTCGATTCGCACATGTCTGCGCCACTGATCCACTCACCCTTGCCTCTGCAACTGCTCGTCTGCACGCATCGATCGCCTAGCCGAGTCACAACGCACAGTCGCCTTGCCTTCGCCTCGCTGCCGCACACGCCCAGCCCTTGTGGCACACTCGCCAACTGCAGTGCAACCTGCCACACACACTCAATCGTGTCAGTGTAGCCGTGCTCTTGCCCTTATCGAGCTATCGTTCGGTTGGGTAACCTCTGATCCTTTGCGTTCTTGGTTGTTTAATAGGCTGTTTGGATGTCATTTAATTATTATTATTGCTGCTAGGTTGTGTTTGTACGTGTTGGTATCTGCAACTCAAGGAGCCTATTTTGGACTGTTCTGTTTACTCAGGTAAGGATTCCTTGTCTGGGTTGTGTGGACCCTGCGCTTGCCATTGATGGCCTCCTAGTTGTTTGTTACTATTTTATCGAGCATGTTAGTGGATAGGTTCTGTTTTGTTGCTTGCCCTGTTTACTGAATATGCTAGTGGATAGGTTTGTCTGCTTTACTACTTGCTTGTTTAATGAACATGTTAGTGGATAGGCTCTTGCAGGTTATCTATTGTATGAACATGTTAGTGGATAGGCTTTTGCAGGTTTATTGATGTATGGTCATGTGCCCGTGGATAGGAATGTATGACTTGTCTAATACGACCTAGCATGTAGATTGAATTACCTTGGATTGCACTACTCTGTTTGTAATGACTGCTTTATACCTGTGATTGTGATATTCTGAATTTCTTATTGTGCAATACTGTTGTTGAACTCTGTTAGTGTGACGGCCCAATTTTCCATTCTAGTTCCCCAGGTATGCTCGTTTGATGATTCGGTTGTTCGGTTAGGCTGTTAGAGCAGTTTGAGCCTCTAGGGGCATTTTGGTAATTTTTCCTTCAGGGGTAGTCTCATAATTAATCAGGGTTTCAAGACAGTTCTGTTATTTACTGAGTTCGGGTTTTTATTTTGGTTTCAGGTCCCCAAGGCTAGCATTGCTTTTGAGAAGTTTGGAGCTTTTGTTTGATTAAATAAGAAAAAGAAAGAAAAAGGTGACCTTACCAGGACTTGAAGTCGGAACCGCCTAAGGACACGTGTCACAATCCTGTGGAGCCCTTCTCTTTTTGCCGACACTATAAATACCCAGCCATTTCTCCAATTTCAACTTTTTCTCATTTTCTCTCTTTTTCTTCCAATCACCGAAATCACCATTTCCCTTTTCCCTTCACTGAGACCAAGTCCCATTCTCTTCTCCACTCTTCGTCGAGATCAAGAAACCTAGCTTCCTTTGCCCTTCTCTAATCCTTGTCGCAGCTCATGAGTCCGTTAGCCTTTACCGCGCAGTCGCCGAGTGCAGCCGCTTCGCCAGGCACGTATGCGGTTCACCCAGTTCGTCCGTTGTGCCGCTCGTCCTAGCTGCAGCGTCTTCATGCAACGACACACCTTCGCCCAGCTCACGGATCGCCCTCACCTTCACCCAGCTCACGGATCGCCCTCGCCTTCCCCCAGCTTCGCACCAGCCACACGCGCATTGTTCAGCCTCACCATCGTCGCACTACTCGCTGCAGCAAAACAACCTTGCTACTGCAGCTCACTAGCACAGATCCACCGAGCCCGCGCATCAACACTTGCTGCCTTGCAGTCCAGCGCCCTGTCGCCTTCGCCTTCACTTTTGCCTTCACCGAGGCCGTGTAGCCGAGCCTTTCTTCTCGGTTTTGGATAATTCCTTATTCCGAGCCTTGTGAGTTGGTTGCCTAGTTAGTGAGCTACTTAGATATTAATTATGTTTGCTTGTTATCATTATTTGCCTAGGTTGTTTATCCGTTGGTTCTGCAGCTCAAGGAGCACTGTTCATCTATTGTATTTTCTGCTTGTTTCTAGGTAAAGATTTCTTGTCGGGATTGTGTGAACCCTACGGGACTTCTCTGATTGTATTCCTGTTTACTTGTTTTACTGTTACTTGCATGTTTAATGGATAGGAATTTCTTTGCTGGTCTATTCTTGTAACGGCCCAGATTTCCCTTCCGGTTCTCCAGATATGTTCTGATGTATTTTCAATTGTTTGGTTGGGCCGTTAGGGCAGTTTGGACCTCTAGGGGCATTTTGGTAATTTTGGCTTTAGGGGTAGTCTCGTAATTAATCAGGGTTTCAAGAAGGTTCTGTAATTTGCTAAGTTTGAGTTTACTTCGGTTTCAGGTTTCCAGGGTTGGAGTAGCTGTTGGAGAAGTTCGGATTCTTTATTGATTAATTGAGAAAAAGGAAGAAAAAAGGTGACTCTGCTAGGGCTCAAACCCTGTTGGATGAGTTTAGGAGGGATTGTTTAAAAGAAGAGAAAATAAGAGAAAAAAATGTCCATGCTGGGACTCGAAGACGGGTGGCTAGGGACACGTGTCAAAATCCTATCTTTTCCCCTCATTTGGCCGAGACCTATTGAAGTAGCCGCACGCATCTTTACATTTCCTTCTTCATTTTGCGAAATCCTATTCTCCACCTTCTCCCTTGCCGAATTCACCATAGCCTCCAAGCTTCCTTCTTCTTCTATTGCCGAAATCCCCAAGCTTCATCTTCTCCTTGCAGCAAGCCCTAGCTGAAACCCTAATCTTCTCCTTCTCCATTGTCGAGGGTTCTTCCTTCTCCCATCTTACCGCAAATCACTTCCCTCCTCAACCCCATTGCCGAGATCACCATTGCAACACCTTATCTTGTTATTGTTGCCCCTAGCCGAGAGAACATTCTTGTTCTTGTTGCCCTAACCGAGAACCTCCCCTAACTCCATTACCGAAGCACCTTTGCAAGCATCTCCTTCTCTTGTTGACCTAGTCGAGAGCACCACCCCTTATTCTTGCTTACCTTGCCAAGAGGAGCTTGCCAAGAACCAGCCTTACCGCAAGCAAAGCCCTAGCTGAGAGCACTTCTTGCATCAAGCCAAGCCTAGCCGCAAGCATCCTAGCAGTTTTGTTGTCGCAAGTTCTCCCTAGCCGAGCCAAGCAGCTGCCGAGACATCATCCTGAGAGCCTTGTCGAGCCTTGTGTTGGCTTTGGGTAACCTTTCCCTAGCTCGTTGTTCTTGTAGTTTAGCCATTTAGTTAGTTGAGATATTAATTGTACTTATTGTTTATTTGTCTAGGGTTAGCTATCTGTTGGTTCTGCAGCCTAAAGAGCACTTTATACTTGTGTGTTTTTCTGCATTTTTTCAGGTAAGGATTTTTTGCCGGGGTTGTGTGGACCCTGTGAGACTTCTCTTATTGCTTTCTTGTATGCTAGTTATACGGTTATGAGCATGTTTAGTGGATAAGGACTTCTTGTGCTGATATGTTCTGCTAGCATGTTTGACTCTTATTTTCACATGTTAGTGCCATGCTATGTTTGTTCTTCCAGCATGATTGATTCCCATTTTAAACTTGTTGTACCATGCTAGGGTTAATTGTTGTGAAGCATGTTTGTTTGTTAAGAAACAGGAAATGGGTAATCTTAGAGAGAACTGTTAGGTTGTCATCATCTAGAGGCTGAGAGTGGACCAACGTACGTGTCCCCACCGGTCGGGCTGTGAGGACAGATTCCTTACCCCCTACAGCAGGGTGTGGAGTAGCTACCACACTGGCATAAGCCTTGTCTGTTGCCTGCTAGAGCGGAACCCTGCCAACGGTGTAAGCCTGCCTTGGCCAGTTCATAGCTTTAGTCGTCGGTGGTATTCAGGTGCTACAATCGAGCACCGAGGGGATTCGCGCTACTGTAGATCAGTAACACCGCTTCTGAGTCTTTAGGAATGCGTACCTGGACTGTCGTAGTATGTCCCTAGGCCCCCATATTTACGCAGTTTGGAGCAGCATGCGGTGTGCGCGCACACGCGTTAGTCGCCGGGCAGAGAGCTCCCTCGGGCTAATATTCGTGAGTACACCACTTCCTTCTCGAGTCTAGAGCCAGACACCGGGTACCTCTCGGATGTCCCAGGACCAGTTTGGAAAGCTGGACAGGACCAGCTGTTGAGTGGTCACTTAGGCCGAGGGTAGAGACCCTCGAGGATATCTGTTCAGGGTTAGTTATTGAGCTGACCACTTGGCCGGGAGTTAAAGACTTTCGATGACCCAGAAGTGGTTTGGACATCTTGTCCCCGGGTTCTGTGTTGGTAACTGTTTGCCTGTATACTTGATTGCTAGATGATGCGATTTTTCGTACTATACCTCGATTGAGGATTCTTACTGAGTGCCTTTGTACTCACCCTTATTTTCTATGGTTTTCCACCAGGTAACTTGGGACAACACTAGGACGGCTAGAGGAGGAGCTGTATTATCATAGGAGCCACCGGCACTCTGCTTTATGTTTTATTTATTGATTTAATTCAGCATGTAGTTGGACACGGAGTCCATAGGATTTGCATATGGAACCTAATGTTGTATTTGAAAGTTTTGTATTTTGCTATTTCAAATTATGCTCTGGCCAGGGTTGCTTTTAATGTTTGAACAAGAAATAAATTCTTTAAACGTTTATAAACAGGTTCCTTGGAGTTTTAAATGGATGTTTTTATGCAAACCAGATAGCTAGGTGATTTTAATTATCTTTTATGCATGCATGCTGAGTAAGAACCAGGTTTAGGACCATTTTTGGTTTGGGTCCTTACAGTTTTGCTAGCATGTTTGACACTTATTTTCACATGTTAGTGCCATGCTAGGTTGTTCTTCCAGCATGCTTGATTTCCTGTTTAAAGCTCGTAGTACCATGCTAGGGTTATTTGTTGTGAAGCATGTCTGTTTGTTAAGAAACAGGGTTGTGTAATCTTAG
>JBBMKA010005829.1:0-11031 GCA_037833695.1 Sechiopsis laciniata | reverse complement strand
TGCTCCTTGAGCTGCAGACAAACAACCTAGCAAAATAATAAACAGGAAAAGCTAATTAAGAATCTATACGGACAGCTCCTCGAAACTAAACTACCAACAAGCTCGAGAGAGAGAAAATACCCTAACCAAAACCCCAAGGCTCGGCAGCAGGTTGATGTGCGGCTGTGCTTGGACAAGGCGTGCGACTGGATGCGGCAAGCAGCTGCGGAGGGGCGCGTGGCTGCTGGGGCGGGAGTGGAGGTACAACGTGTGGCGAGGCTGCTAGCGAATGCACGTGAGTGAAGGGTTGGCTGAGAGCGTGATCGCAGCAGGGCGAGCGAAGGGGCGTACGAGCGCTGGAGCGAATGCGTTCGAGCTGCTGGTAAAGGCGCGCGTGCGATGGATCGCAATCTGGTGGGACGAGGCGCTCGGGCGTGAACTGTACTGTTGCTGCTACTCGGTGGAGGGATGCGACTTTGCGATCGGGTTGCTGTTCTCGATAGAGGCGAACGGCGATGTACGAACTGGGAGTGCTCGAGTTGGGGCCTTGACGCTGCAGCTGCAGCTCGGTAGAAGGGATGCAATCTGGCGAGCTGAGAGGGATGTGGCTTCGGCAAAGAGAACATAAAGAGGAGGAAAGGTTCGGCAATTGAGAGGAAAGGGAAGAGAGAAAGAAAGGTCCTGCAACAAAATGAGAGAAAAGAGAGTGCGGCTCCCTTTCTATGACTCAGAAAGAATGGGAAGGGAGAAGGAGATCGCGACACGTATCCCCCTTGAGGTTCCGACTTCGAATCCTGGCGAATGCGTCTTTTCTCCCATTTTTCTTAAATAATCAACCGAAGCTCCAAACCTCCCCAAAAGATAAAGGTAGCTCTGAGAACCTGAAACCGAAGGAGAACCCAACTCAGTAAATAACAGAACAACCCCGAAACCCTGGCAAATTACGAGACTAACCCTGGAGGCAAAATTACCAAAATGCCCCCAGAGGTCCAAGTTGCCCTAACGGCCTAACCAAACAGCATAAAAGGTAATCGAACGCACCTGGAAAACCAAAATGGAAAACTGGGCCATTACAGTGTTAAACATACAAAATATCCCAAAGTTTCGAAGCTGTCAATCAACACCATCGGTGGTGACCGATGTGGTGCAGATGTAATTGCTCTTTCTTCTCTAAGGACCTCTAGAGTTTCTTCTCTCAAACACTCATTAGACCGCACTAGCAAGGCAAATGAGTTTCTTCTCCAGGGACTTCCAGAGTTTCTTCTCTCAGACACTTTAGAGTGTTGGCTTGAAATTGGTCATCAGTAGGACTGCTAGGCAGGACATTTTCTTTGTTGTTTCTGGAAGTCATCCTTACTATTTTTGAATGACGTGTTTGGATTATGAGAGAATAATAGGTAAGGTTTTGATGACTCTAGTTCAATGGGTAAAAGAGTACAGTGAACGAGTGTTTAAATAGAAAGGTGAAGGCATATGATCTTCTTGGCAGTCAATCACCGCAATTGTGTCAGGTGGACGATTTGATTCTTAGGTGGCCATATCTGTGTTGCTAACCATTGGATTAGCAAACCCTTAATCGGACTACTTGATATCCGGTCATAACTAATGCACTGATTTGTTTATATTCTAACTTCTAGCACGATGCTTTTATTTAATCCGACCGAATCAAGTAACCAAAATAGATATTAAGACATTTCATACTAATAAAAAATTAAAAGAAAGTAAGTAAATCCTACAAAGTGCCAAATAGACTTCTCAAATAAGCAGATAGAAAAAATTATATCTAGCATGCTTGGAGTGGAAATTTAAATGTATCGATATGCATTGGCTCCAAGCACATGCTCTTGCTTTTCATTCTTCGACCAAGGATAACGAAGATATCCTGCGCTAAATATCTTCATTCCAATAATGCTTGAGTCTCTTGCCGTATACTATAAATTTATTCCCATTTGACTTATTCTTTATCCAGATTGCTCCTCCTGCTTTAACCTGTGTAATGCGGAAGGGCCTAGATCCCTTGGATCTGAGCTTTCCTTGAAACAATCTACGTCGTGAGTTAAACAAAAGAACTTGCTAACCTACCTCGAAGGTTTTCTGAGTTAGTCTGCGATCATGCCATTTTTTTGTCTTTTCCTTATAGAACTTTGCATTCTCATATGCAAAGTTCCGATGTTCTTCTAAATCAATTAGTTATAGCATTCTAGCAGGCCTAGCTTTCTAGAGGTCAAAGTTTAATTTTTTCAGTGCCCAGAAAGCTTTATATTCGAACTCTAATGGTAAGTGACATAATTTCCCATAGACAATCCGGTATAACGACATATTGAGCGGCGTTTTAAATGCGGTACGATAAGCCTAGAGAGAATCATCCAATCGTAAATACCAGTCTTTCCTAGTAGATCCCATGACTTTCTCTAAGATATTTTTTATCTCTCGGTTGGAAACTTCAACTTGACCATCTATCTACAGGTGATAGGGAGTTGGGATGCAATGCTTTATATTATACTTTTGCAACACATGAGTCGGCACTTTGTTTATGAAGTGCGTTCCCTCATCACTGATTAGCGCATACGAAGTACCAAACCTTATGAAAATATTCTTGTGAAGGAATTTTATGACAATTTTAGCTTCATTCACAGGGGTGGCGATCGCCTCGACCGATTTGGACACATAATCAACAATGACTAAAATGTATAAATTTTTGTGCAAGGGGGGAAATGGTCTCGTAAAGTTGATTCCCCAGACATCGAATAATTTTACTTCCAAAATCGAAGTTAAAGGCATTTCCTCCCTTTTTCCTATATTTCCATGCCTTTGACAATTATCGTATGTTTTTGCATAATGATACGCATCCTTAAAAGTGCTGGGCCAGAAGTAACTTGACTGGAAAATTTTGCTGTGGTGCACATCCCTCATAACTGTCCACCATAAGGCGATGCGAAGAAGAACTTGAATATGTCGTTCATTTTCTTCTCCTTTACGGATCACCAAATGATTCCGTCTGCGCATTTTCTGTACAAAAATGGCTCATCCCAAAAATAAAATCGAGTTTCATGAAAGAATCTCTTAGCTTGTTGTCTTGTTAAGTCTATGGGGGATAACATGGCTTGCCAAGTAGTTAGCAATGTCAGCAAACCAGATAGTATCATTCCTTCTTATACTAGCTACCATAAATAACTGCTCATCTAGGAAGCTTCCGAATATATTGATCATCGTCGCGTCACTTTACTTATTTTCCAACCATGATATATGATCATCAACAACGTTTTCGCATTCCTTTTTATCCTTAATCTCTATGTCAAATTCTTGGAGAAGTAAAATCCAATGAATCAACCGTGGTTTTGCGTTTGCCTTGCTCATCAAGTAATTAATTATAGCGTGGTCAATGATAGCTCTAAATAATAGCACTATTTAAGCTTCCAAACCACAAAATTTCACTTGAAATATAAGTATAACTTCACATTCTAAGATAAGTGGAATGCAAATACCCGCATAAGCTCTCACTTTAAGCAGAATTTGTTTACAAGCTACAATAAGATAACAATGCGGTTAAGTGCATTAAATTATACAAATAAACGAGAAAAGCGCATTGTTATAAGACACGCGTGCTAATATTTTAAAACATGCAGGAATGCATTAGATTTCGTAGATCTATAGTTGGCGCAGAATTACAAAGGGCAGTAGAAAAGAAAAGTATTTTCGTGATTTATGGGACAAGGATGGGAAGAATTTCTAGAAAATCTGCAAGATTGAACGTGTTCACCAAGGAACGAATTGCTTATAAATTTGGAAAAGTTGAAGGAGAAAAGTGTACTGGTTTGACCGGGGAGCTACCTTAGATGAGTTATAAGGAGCCAGAGTCTCTTTGGAGATTCCGGCTACCCTCATCTATAACTCTTGAAGAGCTAGTACCGTAGCACTTGTTGGTAGAAGAACTCACTAGCAATAGTGATGACAGCTCCAGCAATCCATTGATTGTTAGCATATAGTTTACCACGTTTCATAGATAGATTCCCTTGCACTATCATGTAGCCATAGAAATAGGTTGTAATACTTCTTAAGTTATATTATGCAATAAATTGTTCAGACTTGATCTCCTGTTAAAGTTTAAGAATTGATATTGATTTTAATAAGTAGATAAGGGTGTGTGCGTCATGTTTAACTAACTAAGAAGGACATGGAAATTATTTATAAGAATGGCAGTTGTTTAAATTAGCACGGGTCGATTGACAGTCCACCTGTTGCTTGCTTGCCATCAACCTTGGAAAAAGGGGATGGCAAGAGGTAAGCTTAGTCGTTCTCGCTAGGTGTTACCTTGTCTAAGTTCATTTAGAGAGGAGTGAGGGATAACCTTCTCACTAGTTATTTATGCACTATTTTGTTATTTTGCAAACCCACGAGCAATGTACCAGAGGGTTGCTGTTAAGTCCTCTCGAAAGGGAACTTAAAGTATAATATAGTAAAGATTAGTAATCTCGAGACAACTTGTCTTACAAAGTTTGTAGCATACTGCATTAACCTTTGTCATCCATCATAGTTTGTTAGTTCATCTAGAATTTAAGTGCAGTTTGGGTGTGTAATATGTGTTATGAGTGTGGGTGATTTCGCTTTGTAATGTTGAGCTATTCATTAAGCATGTGTTGTTTAGCTACCCACATATGTTAGCCTCTGACAACTTCTGAAGAAAAAGCCAGCAGAAGACCCAGCAGGTCACAAATAGCCTGATGCAAAGTCTTTTGCATCATTAAAAGGAGTTTAAGTTAACCTTACTATTGCATATGCCGCCTGAAGCAAATCGCAGAGCACTACAGCGGAAGCTGAGTGTTCTCAGTCAACAAATGCAGAAGCATTTGTTAAGATAGGAAGTATGAAGTAAAAGTCACCATTATCGCATGAGTAATATAAAAGACCACCATAGCCGCACTCACATCATTTGCATAAGCATTTATTTTCATGTAGCATTCACCAACTCAAAAATATCATTTACATCATTTACATTCTGTGTTAACTCTCGTATTTGCATCTATTATTTAAAAATATCCTCTGGAAAACGATAAAATAAATACTTATCACTTGCCGTGATGTAACTCTGTATACTTGCACATGCCTGCGATTTATTACTTAACTGCTAGAAATAGTTTCTTAAGTCTGAAATCATCTTAAAATATTATACTTAGTCGAGATTAAATCGCATCGGTTAAGTTTTTGGTGACATTGTTGTGGAATTTGGAAATATAATTAGTGTTAATATGAGAGTAGTTCTTAATGCAAAAGATTGACTTATTTAACCAAATCGCAGGAATGGGAATGCTGAAAAAAAAAACATTCAACTATACTATGTAGCGGAAGAACATGGACTGTATCATTTGCTAAACCTGGAGAATTATGCGCCAAGTAAAGAGTATCAGGTACTGTTTTCCTTAGGTCGATAAATGCACAACTGATAAGAAGGCGAAGCACATTCCTGGAATGTGAAATTGGAAGTTCAGCAATGGATACCATCACCTTGCAAGACAAGGAGCAATTTATTTTAAAAATAAAAAAATTATATAGAATAATATATTTTCGATTTGGGAATAAATTGTAGGAACAGAATTGAACACATCCTTTACTCAAAAAGATTTATGTTAAAATTACTATCTAGAACTTAAATTTTGCATTAGGAGTGTATTTAGATTTAATTAAGGGTGCGATATTATAAAGGGACTTGGTTGCAAAAACATGTTTAGCCGTTGAAAAGCGCAGCTGTAGAAAAATCAAAATACTTAAGGGTCAGCTTGCAACAGTCTTAAAACAGGCCATTCTACAGCTACTAATAGCAGCACGATTAAGTAACAATCGGACCGTTGTGATTCATTCATTTCTCCCCCTATAAATAAACACAATTTTCACTTGTAGTATTTACGCTTTCCAAATTATTTTTAACCCTAGCAATTCTTCTGAGAGAATTCTTCAATGCAAATTTGAAATTCTTAGCAGCAACTCTAATTATAAGATCAATGGCATCCAAGTTAGAAATCGCTGAAGCCCAGCTCGTCGAAACCCCTATTGAGCAGAGCAACCCTGCGCAACTTGACGCGCAAGGAACCGAATCAGTTCCATCTAAAACAGTGCCAACTATGAAAGACATCACCAATTTAGGTCAGGAAATTGTCGCAGGAACTGAGGAGGTGCCTAAAGAATTACTGGAAAGGTCCATGCAGTCCCCAGAAAATTTCGTGGGGAACTCGACTGAGGAAGCAACAACCACGAAAAAAACCAGAATAGCAATGGTGATTCAAACACTACTTATTCAAGAATCAAAATCTGATAAGAGGCCATTGTAGATGGAGGAGGAACTTAGAGTCGCTGAAGAAGTAGACAAGGAGTTAGAAATTGAAGACGAAGCAGAGAGACGAGAAAAAGAAGCTGAAGACGCAAGATTGGCTGCAAAGGTGGCCAAACGACAAGACAGAGCAAAAGAAGAAACAAAAAGAGCCATAGAAAAATAAGATGAAGCTCTGGTTAAACGCTTGGCTCAGGAAGAGTCAACTAGAGAAAAGTGAGTCGCATCTTGTAGCTCAAAAAAGTCAAGGAAGGTCATGATGATAAAAAGACCATCATCAAGGAAGACCCAAATGAAAGGAGTAGTCGAACATGCACGAGAGAGGAAGAAGTAAAATAAAAGCCCTTGGTACGAATAAGCCAGAAGGACAAGGGCAAAGGAATTATCGAGACATCAGGATAAGAAGCTCAAGCATCGTAAGTCAGATTAAGGCGAGTGAGTAGCCTGAGGGAGGCAAAGCAAGCCGAAGAGTCTGACAAGAAGGACTTCTGGCAAGAATAAAGTTTTGCCAACCTTACGCTTAATGAAGACATCCAGAGAACTATCACACAGAGGGAATTGGATAAGTTTTTCGGTCCAAGCACCAATGCTAATCCAAGCTAGGTGTAGGAATTATAAAGCAATGGAAAGGTTGATAGCTGCATAACCACGGTGGTAGGAAAGAAAATACTCTAGGATGCAGACGCCTAAAATGACTTATTTGGATTTCAAGGGTATGATAAAGTTTAATATGATAGATTGATCCACGTACTAACAAAAAGGGAAGTGAAGTACTGCATGCAGTAGTTAGCTATGCCGGGTGTGCAATTGGACGAGAATAAACCAATTCGGCAGTTCAACCTCAACTAGAAAGGACACCACTGGAACAACTTCATTAAAACCAGCATTATGCCAACAACCCATGACATAACCCTATCACGATTATGAATGTTACTAATGTATGCTATCTGTGTAGGATTGACGATTGATATAGGTTGCATCATCGAAGATGAGATAAGGTGACAAATGGTAAAGTCATACAAAAAGCTGTTCTTTCCCCATTTCATAACAGCGCTATGCATTAGGCAAGGTTGCAGAGTGCACGAAAGGAATTGTGCCAAGGTCTTGATCTAGTAAAAGCATTGTCGTTGAGCAACTAGCTTCGCAAGCTCTTACAAGGACTCCTGCAGAAACTCCTGCAGAAACTGCAGAACCGCCTGCCCAGCAACTCTTGAACATTCCAGAAAGCACAAAAGAAGATGGAATGCATGAAAAGGGGGTAGAGCCATTAGTGAAAAAGGAAGACAACATCAATGCAAGAGCCGCTATTAGAGTGAACGGCGGCACCGTAATTGAAATTCATCACACAATCTGAAATAGCAGAATAGGGTGGTACTGATCAAGCAATACAACAATCAGCACCACTACCGCTCAACGTGTCCAGTCTGTTACAATGAAGCTCGCCACTGCGAGATCCAGAAGTGATCAGACAGGCAACCCCACCACCAATCAGTGAAGCTAGTCAAATGTCGGTGGGCATGTCCGTGCCAATACAGGAAGCACCACAAGAGCCAGCAAGTATTAGAATGAGGCTCAGAGTGGAAATGAGGAATTCCAGAACTAAGTGTTGCATTTTATACGGCAAACCTACATAACTTGGGCATAGTTTCAACGAAGGGATCAGACTATATGAATAGAGCTTTAAAGAAGCAATCTAAAATTTCCAATATTTCCCTTTCCAACTGTAACGGCCCAGTTTTCCATTCCGATTCTCCTGGTATGTTCAGTTTTTTTTCAGTTGTTCGGTTGGGCCGTTAGGGCAGTTTGAGCCTCTGGGTGCATTTTGGTAATTTTACCTTCAGGGGTAGTCTCGTAATTATCCAGGGTGTCAGGACTATTTCTATTTTTGCTGGGTTCGGGTTTTCCTTTGATTTCAGGTTTCCGGAGCTAGTGTTGCTATTTAAGGAGTTTGGAGACTCTTTTGGTTAAAAAGGGAAAAAGAAAGAAAAAGGTGACTTCGCCAGGACTCGAAGCCGGAACTACCTGAGGACACATGTCACAATCTCGTGGAGCCCTTCCCTTTTTCGACACTTTAAATACCTAGCCGCATCTCCAAATTCAAGTTTTCTTCTTCCTCATTCTTTCTTCTCCCACTTTGTAGAGAACACCCTCTACCGAGACCCATCGCCTTTGCCCGAGCACCAGCAGCAGAGATCGCCAGACTAGGCTACCTCTTCTTTCATCGCAGCTCTTTGTTGCCATTCTTTACGAGCCGCACAGATCCAATCGCATTGCAGCTTCACCTCTCCTAGATTGAGCTTCCCACATCACAGTTCATCAGATCCCGTTCGTCCCCGATCGCTAGCTAGCCTGTTCGCTTCATGTACGTTTCACCGAGCTCTTCTCGCTCTCTGATTGGTTTTCCCTTGGCTTGATATCAAGATCTGTAGCCCTGTTCATTTTTTAGTTGAGTCCGCGAACGCACAACGCTGAGACCTCGCCCGTCCACACGTCTGAGATGATCCACTGTGCAGCGTTCATCTTCAGAGTTTCGCCCCAGCGAGCCTTTCGCCACAGCCCCTTCGTCCACGTTGACTCACTGTTCCTCGTCTACCTCGTCGAGCCTTGCACTTCGCTGCAAGCCTTCGCCGAGGCCTCACTGCTAGCCAGTTCTTCTCGGTTTAAGATAATTTCTTTCTCGAGCGTGTGATGGTTAATTAGTTGGTGTAGCTGTTCGAGTAGTATTTAATTCGTGTTATATTTATTACTTGTTAGGTTTATTGGATCTGCAGCTCAAGGAGAATTTTTATCTGTTGTGTATTTCAGCTTGTTTCCAGGTAAGTATTTCTTGCCGGGGTTACGTGGACCCTGCGAGACTTCTTTGATTGCATTCTTATTTGCTAGCTTTACTGTTACGAGATTGTTTAGTGGATAGGGACTTTTGTGCTGATATGTTTCTGCTAGCATGTTTACTTCTGCTTTCACATGTTAGTGCCATGCTATGTTTGTTCTTCCAGCATGCTTGATTCTTGTTTTAATCTTGTAGTACCATGCTAGGGTTATTTGTTGTTGAGCACGTTTGAATGATAAGAAACAGGGTTGGGATTCTTAGATAGAACTTATTAGGTTGTCATCATCTAGAGGCTGAGAGTGGACCAACGCACGTGTCCCCACCAGTCAGGCTGTGAGGACAGATTCCTTACCCCCGACAGCCGAGTGTGGAGTAGCTACCACATCGGCATAAGCCTAGTCTGTAGCCTACTAGAGCGGAACCCTGCCAATGGTGTAAGCCTGCCTTGGCTGGTTCTTAGCTTCAGGCATCGATTGTATTCAGGCAACTACAGTCGAGTGTCGCTGATCTCGCACTACTATAGATCATTGATACCGCTTTTGAGTCTTTAGGCATGCGTACCTGGACTGGCGTAGTGTGTCCCTAGGCCCCCACATTTACCCAATTTGCAACAGTATGTAGTGTGCGCGCACACGCGTTAGGCGCCGGGTGGAGAGCTCCCTTGGGCTAATGTTTGTGAGTACACCATTTTCTTTTTTATCTAGAGCTAGACACTAGGTACTCTCCAAGATGTCCCAGGACCAGTTTGGAGAGCTGGTTAGGACCAGCTGTTGAGCGGTGTAACGGCCCAGTTTTCCATTCTAGTTCTCCAAGTATGATCAGTTGCTTTTTCGGTTGTTCGGTTGGGCCGTTAGGGTAGTTTGAGCCTTAGGGGCATTTTGGTAATTTTACCTTCAGGGGTAGTTTCGTAATTATCTAGGGTTTTGAGACCTTTCTATTTTTGCTGAGTTCGAGTTTTCCTTCAGTTTCAAGTTTCTGGAGCTAGGGTTGCTGTTTGAGGAGTTTAGAGACTCTTTTGGTTAAAAAGTGGAAAAAGAAAGAAAAAGGTGACTTCGCCAGGACTCGAAGCTGGAACCGCCAGAGGACACGTGTCACAATCCCGTGAAGCCCCTCTCTTTTTCCCGACACTATAATCACCCAGCCACTTCTCTAAATTCACTTTTCTCTCATTTTCTCTCTTTTTCTCTCAATCGCCAAAATCACTTGTCCTTCTCCTTCGCCGAAAACTCCTTCACTTCTCCTAGATTAAGCTCCCTAGCCAAGAGCAGCCCCTTTTTTCACTAAAGGTTTGATTCAGCCAAGATCCTTCACCGTTTGTACTCATCGTCACATACAGTCCCTCGCTCTCCTAGTTCCGAGCGCCCTTCGCCGAGACATTCCGTGCCACAGCGTTTTCACGAGCATCCGTTCGCCTCAGGTACGTTTCGCTCGAAACCATTTTAGCTCTCCATTGATTTTATGTGGCTTGATGTAAGATACGTTGACCATGTACTATTCGCAATCTCGCGGTCGCCATTACTCTTTACCGTTTGCCATCGTATAGTCCTTCGTCGCAGGCTCGAGTCCTTCACCGAGACCACACTCGTTTTCTTAATCGAGCTGATCCACCGTGACACATCCACTTTCATCTTCTCTCCAGTGAATCCTTCGCCCCAGCAAGACGTTCGCCCGAAGCTTCGCCTTCGCCGAGCCTCGCCTACTCTCGTTCCAGCGCATGTCCGCAAGCAGCTTCACCTTCGCCTTCTCTGAACCCTTCTACCTAGCCTGTCTTCTCGCTTTAGGGTTAAGGCTTTCCGAGCCTTGTGCCTTTGGTTACCTAGTAATGCTTAGCTATTAGATGTTAATTGTGTGCTTGTTAATTGCTATGCCTAGGTTGTTACTCGTATTGGTGTTCTGCAGC
>JBBMKA010005828.1:0-11033 GCA_037833695.1 Sechiopsis laciniata | reverse complement strand
ACACGTGTCCCTGCTGGATCCTGGGTTCGAGTCCTGGCTTGTGCAACTTTTAATTCTATTTTCCTATTTAAACAACTAAGGCTCCAAACCTCCCAAAACGGCAAGGCTAGCTCTAGGAACCTGAAATCGAACAAAACCCAACTCAAAAATCTTAGCTGAACAAACCCAGAACCCTGGCAAAACGAGACCACCCCTGAAGGCCAAATTACCAAAATGCCCCTAGAAGCTCAAACTACCCTAACGACCCAACCAAACAACCGAAACATCAAACGAACAAACCTGGGGAACCGGAAAGGAAAATTGGGCCATTACAATATGAGTCCTTGAAAACTGGTGGCCAGTAATATCCAGATTGAAACACTTTCATTGCGGTCTTCGTGCCACCGAAATGGCATGTATATGCTGCCGCATGACATTCTGCTAGAATTGCCTTTCCTTCATCTTCTGTTACACAGTAGCGAATAACATTATCTGCGCATTGTCTACACAGAAATGGCTCATCCCAAAAATAGTGCTTCGCGTCATGTAAGAACTTTTTCTTCTGCTGATATGTTAAATTAGCTGGCATCACTCCGCTTGCTGCATAATTGGCTAGATCTGTGAACCATAGTTTCACTCCTTGATAAACCGTGAATAATTACTCATCGGGGAAAGATTCACCAATTTCTAATCTCTCGAGCTAACTTGTTGTATTCTCAATTCTAGATAATTTATCAGCCATTACGTTTTCACAACCGTTCTTATCCACGAGCAGGTTAAATTCTTGGAACAACAAAATCCAGCATAGCAGCCTTGGCTTCGCATCAGCCTTTTTGAAGAAATATCAGATTGCTGCGTGATCTGTATAAATAGTTATCTTGGATCCGATCAAGTATGAGCAAAACTTTTCTAAGGCGAAGACAAATGCCAAGAATTCTTTCTCTGTTGTTGTATAATTTTGATGTGCCTCATTCATCATTTTACTTGCATAGTAAATAGGATGAATCACTTTTTCTCCCCTCTGGCCCAACATTGTGCCCACAGAATAATCACTTGCATCACACATGATGTAGAAGGAAAATTCCCAGTTTGGCGCTTTGATGATTGGAGCAGAGACAAGGGTAGTTTTCAATGTGTTAAAAGCATTTGTACAGGCTGAATCGAAGTTGAAAGGTTTGTTTAGCACCAGCAATTAACACAGAGGTTTAGCAATTTTGGAAAAGTCTTTGATGAACCTTCTATAGAAACCAGCATGCCCAAGGAAACTTCGTACTCCCTTTACGTTCACTAGCCGTTCGAGCTTCGCAATCACATCTACCTTCACTTGATCAACTTCAGTCCCTTCTCATGAAATTCTGTGTCCCAACATGATTCCTTCTGTTACCATGAAGTGGCACTTCTCCAAGTTCAAAACAAGGTTGGTTTCTTTGCACCTCGCTAAAACCTTGCCCAAATTTTTGAGGCAAGTTGTAAAAGATGGTCCAAAAACTATGAAGTCATCCATGAAAACTTCCATATATTCTTGATCATATTAGAGAAGATCGCCAACATGCACAGCTGAAATATCGCTGGGGCATTACATAACCTAAAAGGCATTCGCCTGAAAGCAAATGTTCCGTAGGGGCAGGTGAAAGTAGTCTTCTCCTAGTCTTCTGGTGCAATCGTAATCTGATTTTATCCTTAATATCCATCTAGGAAGTAGTAGAACTCTTGTCCTGCTACACGGTCAAGCATTTGATCGATAAACGATAATGGGAAATGATTTTTTTTCGTTGCGGCATTCAGCTTGTGATAATCCATACACACACGCCAGCCAAAGACTATACGTATAGGTATGAGTTCATTTCGCTCATTCTTTACCATTGTTGTGCCACTCTTCTTCTGCACGCATTAAACCGAGCTGACCCATTTGCTATTGGGGATAGGGTAGATGACTTCAACATCAAGCCACTTGATTATTTCTTTCCTTACTACCTCCAGAATTTAATCACCATTGATGTTTGATAGAGCGAAACCCGTCATCCTCCAAGCTGATCTTATGCATGCAGAAGGATGGACTTATCCCTTTTAAATCCGCTAGGGTCTAACCTATCACTTTTTATGTTGCTTCATCAAATCAAGCAACATCGCTTCGTGTTCAGGTAATAGTTTGGAGGAAATTATCACAGGTAAAGTTTGGCTCTCGCCAAGATAAACATACTTAAAATTTTCTGGGAGAGGCTTTAGTTCCAATACTGGCGGTACTTCTATCGATGGTCTTGTTGGTGGTGCTATTCTGTCTGCTAGGTTTAGCGAGTTGTTCTTAACATACCAAATCTCGCCAAGCTGTAATTCTTCAGCAGGTGACTCATCTTTCCTAGTCTCTCAATAGTCTTCATTTGCGTCTTCTAGCTACTCATGCAAATGACTGACATATGCCTTGTTGAAATCCTCTTCAAGCGAAGTAATCGTAGAGCATTCCTCTATGTCTGTTGGGTATTTCATAGAGTAATTAATTCGAAACTTGATTTGGTCACCATTCATTTGCAGAGTGATGGTACCTTCATAGACATCCACGAGTGTTCGCCCTGTCCATAAAAATGGTCTTTCTAAGATGATTGGGACTTCGCGGTCTGCTTCATAATCCAAAATTATGAAGTCGGCTGGTATATGAACTTGTCTACCCAAACTAAAATGTCCTCTACTTTACCTTCTAGTCTCACGATTGAGTGATCCGCTAGTTTAATAGTCATTGAGGTGGGCTTAGCTTCGCCAATCCCAAACTTCTTATAAATAGACAAAGGCATTAGATTAATGCTTGCTCTAAGATCACATAGTGCTTTCCCGATGTAATGCCCCTCCCCCAATTAAAATTGGTATGGTAAAAGCTCCTGGATCCTTCTCTTTTACGAAGAGCTTGTGTGTGATCATCGTGCTACATTCTTGACTAAGCTAAATGATTTTCACTTCTCTAACTTGATCTTTTTCTGACAAAACCTCTTTTAGGAACTTAGCATAATTTTCCATTTGTCTTAATGCCTCTATCAATGGTACATTGATCTGAATCCCTTTTAGGATCTCCATAAACTTCTCAAAACCCAACCCCTCTTTCTTCTTTTTGAGTCTTTGTGGAAAAAGTTGTGGGGGTATGAATTCTATCCCTTTGCTCGGCTTTGTATCCATTTTGGCATTATAAGGCTCCGCGAGCTCGTCTTTCTCAATTTTATCTATCGATGCAGCAACTTCTTCAACCTCCAAACTCTCAGGTTGATCTTCACATTCTCTTTCAAAAACTTCTTCACAGACTTCTTCTACAAACCTTCGCTTCTGCGAGTTTAACATCAAATTGTAGTAAGTGTCCTCAACAGTCACCCATTTTGATTCATCCTCATTCACGGAGATTGCTTTGATCTTCTCTTTACCTTCTCTTTTTTTTGGTTCCGTGTCAGACTGTAATCTTCCAACTGGCCTTTCTAGCAGCTCATTTTCGAGCTGTCCCATTTGAGTTTCTAAATTTTTCAAGGCCACTTGTTGGTTCTGAATAACTACTTGTTGATTCTGTAAACTGGCTTCACTTTTTGCTATATACTCTTTCAACAGTTCCTCTAGCGAACTATTGGATGTTTGCTGGAAGTACTGTTGTGGTAACTAGTTCTGCTAATTCTGGTAAGAATTCCATCCTTGGTTTTTTTGTCCCATAGGTGCACCAAAACCTGGGGGATTTCCATGGTGTTGCTGCAGATAAGCTTGGTTGCTTAAGCTGCCAGCATTTACATTGTTTGACCAAGAGAAGTTAGGATGATTTTGCCATTTCTGCATTATAAGTGTTCGAGAAAGGGTTATCTTGGCGATTCGCTTGCACGAAATACACTGATGCTGTATTTTGAGGGCAATCTTCATAGAAGTGTGCTTCGTCGCACATGGCACATGTCACATGGCTCGGGCAGAGCGAGTTACTGTTGACTATTTGCTAACTGTGCAGAATTAATACTTTGGAGTCCAGTGTTAGTGTTACTTCCATGTTGCATATTGAGCAATATTGTTCTCATCACTGCCACTTGTTATTTTAATTTCAAATCACCGATTGCTTCCACCTTCGCTCCTATCTTGACATCTACTTGTACATCATTTTTCCACTGACTAGTATTCAGAACTATCCTTTCAACAATTTTGACTGCTTGGTTGTATGTTTTTATAAGGCTGCTTCAGATGCTGATGCATTGAGCACTAGCTTCACTGCTTTGCTCAAACCACCGTAGAATTATTCAAACTGAACACAGTAGGGAAATCTATTATGTGGGCATCTACGCTAGATTATTTTGAAAAGATCCCATGCATCAGCAATTGATTCTCCAGCAGCCTGTCGAAATAGCACGATCTCGTCGCAGTGTAGCATCATCTTTTTCGGTGGGAAATATTGCAACAAGAACCGCTTCGTGTGTTCTTCCCATGTTATGTTTTGAAGGTTTTCTAACGTGTATAGCCATTCTTTCGCTTTTCCTTGTAGTGAGTGTAAGATCAGACTCAGCCTCAAATTGTCTTGCGTCATCTCAGGAATAACGAAGGAGTCGCATACGCCCATGAATTCTCTCAAATGGTTGTGCAAATCCTCACTTGCTAAACCATGAAATTGGACTTTTTGTTGGAGTAACGTGTTCATCATTGGCTTGAACTCGAATGCAAGTACTCTGTTGTCTAGTCTGATCCTTCTTTGCATAAGTTCTGTGAAGTTGGGTGTGGCATAAGCTCTGACTACTCCGTCCCTATCATCTGCCATCATGATAGGAATAGCAAGGAACCGATCTACGTGTCCATAGTTTGGTTGAACTAGCTCTTCTGGTCTCGCCTTAGCGTTTCCAGCGGGTCTGTTGTTTGGTTCAGCCATCCCGGTAGGCCGATTTCACCTTCTATTTCTTCTTCTTCTGACTAAATTTTACTCTGGCTCGGGATCAAAAGGTTCCACGATCTCTCACCTTCGCATGTGCTTTCGATAAATCTCCTACAATGAACACACCGACTAGTTAAGCTTTAAGCACTACCCTTCACACTACTCTACGAATTAAAAATAATTTCAAAAAACCCCTGCAATGGTGCCAAAAACTTGCTGCATAATTATCCAACACACAAATTAAGAAAATAATAATGATGTGAGAATAGTAATGTGGAAAAGCAATAATCTCGCCCAAGCAAAATTCTACTTAATCAAGCGAAGTGTAAGTGTAAATTCTAAAAGATTGTACAAGTATACACAGTCTGTTGTAGCAAGTTTTAAATGTAAGTACATGTCATTCTCAACAAGGATTTTTAGTAATGTCTTAGATCCATTTTCATGCAAGAGTCGTGTATAAAAATTGGTTAAATGAGTAAGTAATTTATCTAAGTAAATGAAATAGTAAGGGAACAATATGAGAGTAAGTATCGAAAAGGTTTAGAGTTTTCAAGGACTTTGCTTAAGCGACGAAGTTAACGAGGATGAACAACTGACATAGGTCCCTTGGTTCTCTCGAACTCTGGAATTTGGCTCTCTCAAGCTTCTAGTTTGGTTCTCTCGAACTCAACAGCTATTTAGTAACAATCAACATTATGTGAACCTTATCTCTAAGCGTTCTTTAATTAGCAAGCAAAGCTTAACAATCCTAATGTCATACATGCGAGTTTGCTCTATTTTTATTCTCTCGAAATGAAATAAAGTTAATGCAGTTGGTTTATCGGATGAAATGTATATGAAGTTGAAACAACATGCATAATAAGTTCTTCGTTAACCCTTTCGCCCATGCGAAATACCTTACTTCCCCATAACCTTCTAATAAAAGATTTAACTACTTATATCAGCAAACATACTTAAAACAGATGAAGAAATGCTAAACATGTTTTAAACAACATTTAAGTGAGTAGAAGTGCACAAAATGAAAAGCACAAATGATTAAGACAAGGGATTAGAAAGCTCCGAAAACTTGATAAACTTGAAGTGTTTCTGGTGATCCTCTGGTTACAAGCAAAATGTCTCAGAATGCACATAAACTAGGCTAAAAAGGAGTAAGAACTAAAGTCCGGTGAAATTGCTCCGGCGGCTTGAAATCTAACAAAAGTAAACGTTGGTCGGAATGGAGAAGAAAGCTCTGAAAATGATAAATGGAAGAAAATGCCCAAAATTCCGAACCCTTTACACTGAGGAGATGCTCGTCTTATAAAAGTGCCCAACAAAACCTGCAAACTTCTGCTCCACGATCGCCACTCAGCCGGAAGCTACTCTGATCTGACATTCTCCTGCTCCACGATCCGCTCTATTCTTGTATCAGAGTCGACAATGTACGAACGACTGAGATTTAATTGTTGAGCTTAGGATCTTTGCCACGCGTCCCCTTGATTAGATAGTTTGCACCAACTATTCCTTCACTCTGTCTTTGCTTTGCAAGAGCAAAATAGGTTCTTTTAGGACTATTTGAAGAATCTTTCTTCCGTTTTGGTGACGTCTCCTTCTTACAATCTGCTTCATTTTCCCAAGTTTTGCTGCAATTAAACAACAAGTATCAATTCTCTTTAACACTTAATAATTTTTACTCAATCATGCACATTTTGTTGCAACAAACTTCAAAAATTTATCCTAAACAAAAATTATAGGATGTTTTGCTTAGGCTTCGTTTTTAGTCTATGGGGGCGAAATTCTATATCCTAACAATTAATTATAGCACATTTTATCCATAAATATATTAATTTAAACTACTTTAACTCTCAATTCTTAAGAGTTATCATATACGAAGTCAGAATGCAGCAAGTGATAAGTATTTATATTTTATCCTTCGCCACAGGAATTGATGTCTAGAATTAATACTATTAATGTGAGAGTTATGCAAATAAAGTAAAGAACGGGTTTAAAGTTGTTGTGTGTTTCGATTATGGATGCTAATAGTGATTAAACATGGATGCTAACAATAAGTAAATGTGAATGCAATTAGTAGTGATAAGAAGACAACTATAGAAGATATTAAGGGTGCGAGACTAGTTTTCAACTTTCATGCTTCCCTATCCTAATAAGTACTTCCACACTTAATGATTTATGACAGACCCAGCTTCCAATGCAATCTCCATACTAACTCAAGCCGATGCAAGCGTTAGTAAGGTTATTCCTAACACTTCGAGTGGTGAAAAGCTTTTCACCCAATCCTAACGTAGCATACTGGATCATCCTGCAGTTCCTTCTTTTGAACTCGCTGCAGGCTACATACATGGGTAGCTAATCGACGTATGTATATTAAATAAAAATACAAAAGTGTAAAATGTTACCCTACACTCCTAACATGCTTCTACAAATGAATCCTCACCAAAAACTCCTATAACGCAGCATAAACACAAGTAGGCAGACAAAATCGGCTAATTTTATTACTATTGTGACAAACCGCCAAAAAGGGGTCTAAGTCAAGATTTAATTTATTAAAATCCCTTAAGGTAATTTCTTGTTAATATTAAATTCATTAAGGGATCAAATGTGTAGTTAAACATAAAAAAAAATACGTTTTATTCTTTGTCGCAGTCAGGACTCAAACTAAACCCTTTTCCAGGCTAACTTATGGTCAAACCAACTCACCTAGGAGCACTTATTTGATAAGTTTATGGGTGAAATAAACTAAAGGCATGGGGTTAATTTATTCTAATGAAAAATGGAAGGGCAGCCTTTGTAAAACTTAAAAATGGAGCCCTAAATTTCCCTTCCCCTCTTGTGTTCGACAGAAAGCACGATTTTTACCCTCATTCGCCTAATTTCCTTCATTTTAACTCTTCTATCTCATGCGAAAAATTCAACGCCTTCCCTGTGTAGTTACATTCTTCGATCATCCTCCTTAACGCAAGGAACGTTCATCATTTCTCCTTCTTGATCGACAATTGGATTATGATTTATTTCCCCCGATTTGTCTTCTTCGGCAAAAACGTGACTGCTTAGGGTCCAATTTCTTGGTTGATGGTTCAAGCATTTGGTCGTTCGTTTCTCTTCTTGTGTTTGGATGGTGTTGAGGTAAATATTTTTCTAACCTTCTCTGGTTTACGTTTTGGTTAGATACTGGCCGAGAAAGGTTGGGTCTTGAAGAGCAATGTGTGTGTGGTTGGTGATACATTCGAAAATAGCTTAGAAGAACGTATTGTGTATGAGCTGCCGAATGCATGTTGGATGTTCACGTTTTTTTTATGAGCTCTCTAAATACGTAAGCTTCCAGGATTGATTAATAAAGCATTTATTAAATGGAATTGTCTACTTGTATTGAATTCAAGCGGGGTCAACTTGAGTTTGGCTTGAAGATTGGTCTTGCTAGGAAGATTGGCCTCACGAGTTCTGAGTAAACTAAGTTGTAAAGGATTCTAATCGAGATTGATTGTTTACCTCAATCTTTTTGTGCTTGTTTTCTTGTAGTGATTGTGTACTCAATATGTTGATTTATGATGGCTAATTAGGTGCATGTAGGTTTCTTTACATGATTGTATGTTTTAGTATTGAGTTTATGGTTAATAATTTATTATGCTCGTTGTATGTTAAGAAACTATATATGCGTGTCGTATGTTCGTTTATCGATGTTATTTATTGAGTGTGTGAATTGCATAACTTGTTTAATGTTGGTTTCCCATATGCTGATTCTCTTGCTTGACTAATGTAGTATGAGTAAATCCTCTATTAAAATATGTATGTTTTTAATATTGCACATAGGACCAATGCATGACTGCTCGAACATGTTTATTGGATGCTGAATTGATTGAAGAATGCTTATACTTGTATGTCAGTTGCTTGTAAGCAAGACTTGTAAGGTTACATTGTTGTCATGCTATTGTAATGAACTGCTACAAAATAAGCCGAACATGTAGAAATTGGTTGAGAAATTATGTTCCACGTTCACTATTAGTATCTCGCATGTGGATATTATGAAATTATGCCTGGTAGCATGCCCTGTGTTTCTATGAACATGTGCATTGATTGTTAAGGAAACCACGTAGTTTAGAATGACTAGACTTGCCTCCTTATTCTATCTTGAGGCACTTGCATTAGATCATAAGACCTATTTGCTCACTTGACCCATCGGGGTCTCTCTTCTGCCATTAGGGTGGCTTTGTTTGCTTGCGTGACACGTCAGGGGGTGACCCATAGGGATGTAGGGTCAGACGCGACCAACATTTTCTGACGAATAGAGGTTACTGTTGTAAGAGACTTCGCAGGCTATTAGGGCGATGCTTTCTACATCAGCCCGAAGTATGGTGAGACTGACCATAAGGTTGATAGTCTGCACTTAAGAACTTGGCATAGGTTGGGAACTTGGTTGTCCATACATTTAACCTAGATGAGTGGCTTAGGATCCGCAGGGTGTGGTAATGGAAATCTGGCAGAGACTGGTTGTTCCCTACTACAATAGTCAGAATGAGAACTTGCTAGGCAGTGAGCAACCAAATTTTCTTAGGCCTAAGTGAGCGCTGCGCTAGTAGGTTTGATCACTCTAGGCATGACACCATGTGTGGGACCTGATGTGTTCTCGTTATCCCCATCATGTCAGAGGGACCCGGGATAGCCCGGGTGACTCTAATGGTTAGCCCTTGCATCTAGACACTCTGCCTTATCCGGGAGAGTTTAGGTAGTGGCCTCTTCGGGTCTTACAACATCGGTACGTGAGACTCCTCCACAGGTACTGTCAAGGGCCATAGGGCACGGTGACGTGAGTACTCGGGAGATGGGATGGTTCCCTTTCATTTTTGTATGTTATTCAAAGACTTATTGATTATACTTGACTTGTTCTATATGCTATGTGCATCCCGTGCGGGAATTCTTACTGAGTTTTCTTGAAAACTCACCCTTCATTTTATGTTGGGCTGTGGATTCAATCCACAGTTTGCCGGTGAGCACCAGGATGGATGACCGAGGCAACTGATGATAGACCTGAGGGGCGAGCCCGTTGCGTCGAGTCTCTTATTGTCTTTTCATTTATGGTTTTTAAGTTGTATTGCATGTTGTTCTGCACGAACTATTTTGTAACAATGATATACCTAATTTGTTTTATTTTTAAATCGAGATCGTGAGATCCTTATGTTTAACTGCCTGGATAGTTTATTCAATTGGTTTAAATGTGCAGATTTTATTTAAAATGAGTTTCGGAAATGTCCAGGTTTCTGTTTTTCAGGTGTGGGTTTCCAATATTTTAGGGGAAACTCCGTCAAAATTTTTACTTATTTTCATGCATTGTAGTAGCATCTTGGATTAACCTCATGGTTAAGGACTGGACTGTTACAACTACTACTAAATGTTCACAGCTATAACTACTCCTAAGAAAAACAATAAAAGTTGGAATTGGTGCAGTTGTAAAGTGTGCAGTCCCCTTGTCATCGTCTCCCACGAACACACCAGATGCTTTTCCTTGAGATTGGCGTCTGGCCAACCGACCAGCTCACTGAACCTTGGTTTCCCTCTTGCTATTTAGAGAAATGAATTACTTGGTCAGCAAGTTGAGGTGTGCTAGAAAATCTTCATTAATGCAGGATCTCTTGATTTCCATCAGGATTTCTTTAATTGACGCTATCTTAATTGCTTGATTGATTCTCTATTTGTTTCCTTATTGGTGTGATTCTTCGAACGTGACTTCCTTGAAAATGTGCGATTGCGCTAAGTGAGTCGCTGTTCGCATTGATTCGTCTTTCCCACGCAAACATTCTACATATTCTTGTATTGCATACTATTTAGTGCATTTTATTCCATATTTGTACTTAAATCCCAAAGCTGCACTTGTGATGCTAAATTATGAGTGAATGCAACTTCCATTGGTTCTTACTCGCAATTTACTATTTTCATCTGCTTATTTCCTCTAATCCTCAGAATAATGCAAACTATAATAGCCTAAAATGTGCTCTATTTGAGAGCTATCACAAATGCTGATTGATGGGTTACGATTTCGGTGCTAATATAATATTCCGTAATTAATTCAAAGTCAACTTAAGCTAAGTGTAACTTAGAATCGCTGTCGAGAATTACAACAAGTAATAAGTATATAATTTTATCGATCCCACAGAGATTGATGTCTAGAGCTAACGCTATTAAGTTAGAGTCGTGC
>JBBMKA010005827.1:0-11034 GCA_037833695.1 Sechiopsis laciniata | reverse complement strand
ATAAAATACTAATTAAAGTCTTCTCTCACTTCCGGCTATGCCTCGAATACACAATCAAAGGTCTCGGGATTGTATCACCGACCTGGTGAACTTAAGAAGGCACCATCTTAAGGAACACGTTAAGGATCTCACACTGGAGATCTTGCAAACTTTTTAAGATATATGTCATGTGTTACTTCTCTTATTACCAATTGGTTTTGACTTTTGAGATGAAACTCATGTTTATCTAATATCCTTAGGAAGGATTTCTAAATAAGATGATTAAACCAATATTGTTTTTCTTTATATTTGTGAGTGTCCGTGTCAGCTTACACTTACACGCACCTCAATTAATCTCACGAGACAATTGCCTGGCGCTACTATATTTGGTTGTCAAAACCTATATGAAATTAATCCATAGGTAGGTGACCACCATAGATAAGACTTATTCATTCTTAATTCTTTAAGACCCTTTTAACCACTAGATCAACCATGGTAGTATTTTCATCATCATCATCTTCATTCTATCTTATACTTTATCTTCATATTGAATCCCTAGGGGTGACTAATGTGGGAGAAAATTTGTTCTTAATACATGTTAGTGTTATGAAGGTTAAAATTATAACTCGGTGTTATTCAGAATAAATATTATATTTTCTTGAAATTCTTTGATTAGAAGATTGTGGTTATATTCTGAGCTAATGCATTCTGTTGAGCTTTTGGCAGGCAACGCGCTTAAAGGATATGGACTTCCTGGAAAAATATCGAACATTAAAGTCATACTTAATGGTGGCCAAAGAGTTACCTTCTTGAGGCCCGATGGATATTTTTCATTGTATCCTTTACATATTTTTAGTTAATTGAAAAATGCTTCGAGTTAAGGAGTTATATTACTTTTAGGCTTATTTGCATTTAGGATTTAATTTTATGTTTTGTTCTTTTCTTTCTGGTGGTTAGTGTTATTAACTTATTATTATTTTGGAGAAGCCGAGTTAAGAAATTTAGCCTACAATTTGTCTTCTAACTGGTCACGAGTACATTTTTTCTGAGGTTTGTTCCTCGGATATTCAAACCCTTTCCTTTTAGGACCTAAAGCTGGATGTTCAACTTTCTGATAGTTTCGTTTTGTATTATTTCATTGTAAAAAGGGTTAGAACCTAGCCCACAATCCTTGCAACACTTTCACCTTTATCAATAAAAATGTTTTCGTTTCTTATATTGAGAAAAAAGGGTTCACTGTAATTCTAATTCCTTGACCTAAGTTGTACCTGGCCAAAGGACGGGCGTGGTTACCTTGTTTCAAAAAAAAATTCCTTGATCTAAGTTATTAAAGCTATAATGTGCCAGCAGGAACTCATCTGATAGAAGTGGCTGCATTGGGCTATTTCTTTTCTCCTGTGAGTTTTCTTTTTCTTCCATTAGCTGTCTCAACTTTTATACAAATTTGGTTTCATCATGTGTCTCATTTTTCTTTTTCATTTTCTATTAATTCCTTAGGTTCGAGTTGATGTTAGTGCCAGAAACCCAGGTAAGGTTCAGGCAGCACTAACAGAGAACAGGCGGGCATTAAGTGAGCTTGTTTTAGAGCCTTTAAGGGATGAAGAGTATTATGAGGTTTGGGCAGCATAACCTCCTCTTTTTATCCGTTTCTTGGACTATGGATTATAGAATTTTTGTCTTTCAATATCACATTATAATTCAATCTCTGTTTGATAGATTCGAGAACCCTTTAACATAATGTCGGTTGTGAAAAGTCCTATGGGTCTGATGGTGGGATTCATGCTAATCGTTGTGTTCCTGATGCCCAAGTTAATGGAGAACATAGGTACGTACTCATTTGCTCAATACACAATTGTCAATGTCTTCACATTCTATTCATGGCTTCCAAGCTAGTTACTAGCACTAAACCATCATAAGTTTGCCCGGTGGTCAAATAAAGTCTTAAAAATCATAAAACGCTTATAGTGCGTTTGAGGCAACAGTTGAGTTATTACAAACAGGAGGTTATTATAAAAGGGGAGGTTATAATGCAATTATAACATGTATTATGAGTTTGGGATACAAGTTATTTATAACAAGGAATTATTATGATAGAGAGTTTTATTATAACATGAGTTATTATAACAAGGTTGAAGGGTTATTATAGTTGGGATGAGAAGGCTTATGGGCTAACTTTCTGGTTATTATAATCGGTGATAACCGGTGGCCTAAACACGATGTTTCCACTCAGCAGAGGACTTTAGTTCCTTCCATGTCAATTTTTATTACTTTAAACTGATGAGATTTTCTCATGTCAAATATCTTGATGAAAGTTTCTAACTAGTTAGGTTGATACTATCATGCCTCTGACAAGAACCAAATTAGAACCTGAAGTTTATTATAATATCGAAATAAGGAATTACAAGTTAAACCAAGTTTTTATAGGTACTTTGGACCCATTCTTGAGTTCTCTCAAGACCTAAACCATATTGGCCAAAAGATTTGATATATTTTTCCTTACACAACCCCTCTATTTATAACTAAACGTCTTAATAAACTTCCTTGCATATTTACTAAAATGCCCCTAATGTGAACCCTATCAGCCTCTTGATGAACCCGCAACTTCATTTGGTTCATTAAAAAAAATCAGGTAATGACCTATTAGTTACCACTGGACCTAATAGTGTAATAATGGTCTCGTAAATTATTAATTGTTTAGAAGTTATGAGTTCAATTCATAACCATCTACTTAAGAATTAATTTCCTACGAGTTATTTTGACAATAAAATGTAGTAAGGTCTGACGTTTTTTTTATTTTTATAGGAAACGTAAACCCTTTGTTGATGGATGAAAAAGTATAAAAATTCTATCGAAACTAGTTACAAAAGGCTGGCCAGGCAGTCGTTCTGCAAGAATAGTTGATGTGTATGGTGTAATCTAAACAGGAAATAAAAAAATTATTTTAAAAATAATGACCAATCAGCAATGTCTGAGACAGCAAACATGAACTAATTCCAATTCTTTCTTTCCTATAATTGAATTATTGTGTTTCTTCCCTCCCCGAAAAATTAAGGATGATTCTTCTCTGACTGCATGATTTTGTTATTTCCTGATGATCAGATCCTGAAGAAATGAGGAGAACACAAGAAGAAATGAGGAACCAAGGCATCCCGACTATATCGAGCTTGCTACCCGGGGCAGGCCGGAGCAGTTAAAAAGATCGATTTCGAGACTGACTACATGCTCAGCTCAAATGCATCTAAGTCTTGCAGTTAGGACTCAGGATTTCTAAGACTCGAACTCGAAGCAAGTGAGCGTAATCGTCTAGTTGTTCTAGCTATAAATCAGTCTGGGAAAAGCTAAACTTGTTTGTGTGCTTCGTTTTGATTCTGATACACGTATGGTATAGTATTAGTAGACATTAGTTTGGTCCGGATTTCATTATTGTTCTTAACGAAGCCTTTCAGCAGAGTTTACATGCTAATTATTATAAAGTATGTTCACTTTGACAACGATATATATTTTTAAAATGCAACGACAAATTTATAGCCTTGTCTTTTTGTTGGTGGAGTCCTACTCTTCAATCAATGAGATGGACGGTAGAGTATTCCGCTACACCTATATTAAAAAATTCATGAGTCAAAAGACATGAAAGAAAATAGGTTCCTCCTTTTGGAGTCTCGAAACTCCTTGTTGGTTAGGGCCATGGTTCGAAATCTTGATTTTACTAGATATTTTAATCTCTTATTTGGTCATACATATTTGAGTGGTCACACTCCAACATGTGGAGAATGATCGATGTGTGGTCCCTTATAATAGAAATTATGGTTGTATTGTTATTTGTAGTTGTTTAATGAATGACGAGTTTATTAATAAATTAAAAAAAATTGCTCGGTGTTATAAATTAAAATATGATAAAAATTTTGACGAATTGATTGAATCTATGAACAAATTGATCGAAGGCTATTAGCTAAAAATTAGTTGAAGGCGAACAACTGGTTAAAGTGTTGGCATTTTTGTCATTTTACAGGAATCGCTTTCATTTCTCTGCTACGTACCTACTTATTTTTTAAAAGTGATATTTATCTATTTTCTTTGGATTTTTTTTGCTATATATGTAAAATTCCCTAAAATTAATATACATCTATGTATAAAATTATTTTGTTTGCCAATTAGGTGCATTTGTGTATTCTCATGACCTCTATCATAAATTCAAATATTTTTCTCCAATTGTAATTGAACTAAAAAAAAAAATTTAAGACAAAATGTATTCCAATAACGTTGGTCATAGATTGGAAGATTTATTCTCCAAAATGTAATTAAACTATATATATATATATATATATATATATATATATATATTTAAAGACTAAATTGAAAATTTAGAGAATAAAGATTTATTTGATACAATTACATAAATTCAGGAAGGATTGAAAGGTAACTCATCTTGGGAAATTGTTCTGAAAAAAAAGCCTACGTTGGAAAATTCAAAATAGAATTAAGGTATTTCACCCCAAAAAAAGAAGAAATATTAAATTAATAATCCACTTATGGAAAAATGAATGACGTCATCACGAGAAAAGACTACATTGCCCTTTTTAGATGGCCGTTAATAAAAAGTTTTTATTTTTAATAGCAGCAATGACGTCATGGGCTTGCTTTAGAATCACGCATAGTTGATCCATGTTTGGAAAATTTAGGAAAATACTATATTGCCCTTTAGAGAACCCGCTAAAAAAAGCTTTAGAACCACGCAGGCGAAATAGGATCAGTTATACAATAATAATCTTCTGGTCTCAATTGTGAGCTCCTTTGCAAAAAAGAAAAAAAAAAAAAAAAGAAAAAAAAAAGAAACAGAGTTGCAGAAATCTGGATAGCTATGGAAGATGAAGTCATAGCAGTTTCATCTTCTTCTCTGGATCTCCAATATTTCCAATACAATCGATTTAATTTCATCACTTCTTACTCTGTTTACTCCTTGAATATAGACAGGCAGATCGGTATGGCCGAGGGCTTATAGTTTCGTGGATTGCGCCATTGTCGCCCAAACCCTAATGTTGTTCGATAATGGCGATCACCACTTACAAATTCCACAATTACACTCGTGCATTCATTCGCGACCTCCAGGTTTGTTCTCACACTCTGTTCTTCAAACCCTAACTATTTTCCCCGATTTTCACTCCACCAATCTTTTCTCTGAATTGCATTGCACTACGATGCGAAATACTTCTGCGAGCTTGGAACTGACAATCCGACGCCTCCCTTGAACCAATCTGGTTTAGTTGTTTTTGGCTTCGAATTTGTGAGTTCTGTTCTGTTGTTTCTCTAATTGTGAATTTGATTGAGGCTTCTATTGTGGTGATGGAACCCTAGATTTTCGTTATTTGTTATTTTTTTTATCCCTTGGGAGTTTGTGGCTTTGCTGTGTGATACTTGTTGCTAACCTTGTTTCTTCTTCTTTTTTCCCAATAGTTAAGCTTTTTTTGTAGGCAATACGAGTTGGGGTTTAAGAATGGGGAATTTCTGTTTTTCAATTTTCATTTGGGATTTCTGTGTTCTTCTCCAGCAGCAGCAGCGCTAAAATATCTTGATGAACTTTTCTTCTGTTAATGATTTTTGGGGTTTCATTGTTTTGGATTTTGAGAAGTTGAGGGATTCTCATGGACATGTTTTTCATTAGAGTTCTTCAATACGTTACATTCTTTTGCTTCACTCAACAGTTTAAAACTCACCCTAATTATTTGATTCAGATTGTCCATCAAATTATTGAGATAGGTTTTAATTTCATTTGGATATGGGGTGTTTTGTTACTGACTTCTGAGTCTAGTCTAACTTTTCTTCTTAGCTTCAACTACAAGTTTCATACTTTAATTTTTTTAAAAAAAAATCTTTTGGTACTTTATTTTTTATTTCAACGACAGCAGAGTATGGGAATTGAACTGCTTTCGTTAAAAAAAAAAACATAAACTGTTTCAGTTTAAGAATTTTGAAACCTACTAGAGAAGGAATAGAAAATTGGACTAATTAGCTAGAGAAGGAATTGAAAGTTGGGCTAATTAGCAACAAAGGTTGGTGACAAATTTATAATTAACCACTTCCTAATAGTAGTGCAGTATTCTTAGTTTGTCATTGTTATGAGCATATATTCTCTTTGTGACTTTGTAAAAATTAAAATAGAGGTTACAAACTTTTGTTTAGAAATAAGTTTTTTCTTATATCAGAATTTATATTACTCCATTTCTTATACGAAATTTCTTCTTGACCTTTAGACCAGTGGACTTTGTTGCCATAATCTGATCCTCCCTATCTCCTAAAAAGTAATTTTCTCGTCCTTTGGCATATATTTCTTTCTCCTTTTTTTCCTTCATGATATCATTTCAATGCTTAATATATGATAATGGGTGTGGAAAAAAGATGTGTTTCTCTTCAATTTTCTCCGTTCTTTAACCCTTAACCCTACTCCTCAAACAGTTTTTTTTTTTTAAAAACTTTTGGGCTCTAATCCATATTTCTAGAGATTATGTCTATCCCTCTCAAAATGAAAGTTGGATTCCGTAAAGTTTGAAAACTTTTGATGGGTGGTGGTTTAATACTTTAGACCAATAACTTTATATCTATGTGTGTCGTGACCTCATGTAGTTAGTAAAGTTCAATAGAGACATAGTGTATGTGTTAAAGATTACAAGTTTTGGGGTTTGAGTACTTCAATCCCTATTATACTAAAAGAAGTGTTACCCTTAAATTTGGTACATTTAGTTAATAATTCAGCTTCTTTAAGATATTTTAAGTAAGTGGTTGTTGTTACTTGAACCTATTCTTTTTTAGCCCTTCATTATTTACAAGAACCTTCTGAAACACTAAACCAATTGGTAGTTAAATATGTATGATCTATTTCTTTTGTTCTCATCATCTTGAGTTGAATGTCTATTGCTCTTTTTGACTATGTTATGTGTTCTTCAAGAAGATAACATTGATCACCCATCATTTTGATGTTGCTTTCATGCTTCTTTAAATATGATTTTCACTTGTTTTACTCAAATAATTTTGTGTTTCTTTATCAAACTAATTGAGATTCTTTTTATTAGCTTATGAAAAGTAAAGCCATTCATTTTCCTCTTACCTGGTTAGAAACCCCATCAAGGAATTTTCAATTGTGATTACATTTTGCTTGGTTGATGGTTCGTAGATCCTCATATTCTTGTTTGGTTTATACTTTAGTCCCTTTATCAAATTTTTTTTTTCCCATTACTATCATTTCTTTTTTGTTTAGAATAAAAAAAAACACTTTTAAAGGAAAAGGTAGATTTATGTCATTATTTGAAATATCGTTTGTCTCAGATTATTAGTCCCTTGAAATATCGGTGGCCTTGATATTTAGTCCCTTAAAATCACGGTTGCCTTGGTATACGAGTCCCTTAAATTATCGGTTGGCTTGATATATTAGTCCCTTGAAATATCGGTTGGCTCCGATTATTAGTCCCTTGAAATATTGGTTGCCTCGACATATTAGTCACTTGAAATTTGAGTTGGCTCGGTATATTAGTCCCTTGAAATATTAGTTGACTCGAATTATTAGTCTCTTGAAATATCGGTTGGCTCGGATTATTAGTCCCTTGAAATATTGGTTGCTTCGATATATTGGTCCCTTGAAATCTTGGTATATTAGTCTCTTGAAATATTGGTTGCTTCGATATATTAGTCCCTTGAGATCTCGGTATAATAGTCTCTTGAATTATCGATTGGCTCGGATTATTAGTCCCTTGAAATATTGGTTGCTTCGATATATTAGTCCCTTGAAATCTCGGTTGTCTCAGTATATTAGTCTCTTGAATTATCGATTGGCTCGGATTATTAGTCCCTTGAAATATTGGTTGTTTCGATATATTAGTACCTTGAAATCTCGGTAGCCTCGGTATATTAGTCCTTTCAATTATCGGTTGCTTCAGATTATTAGTCACTTGAAATATTGGTTGCTTCGATACATTGGCCCTTGAAATCTCGGTTGTCTCAGTATATTAGTCACTTGAATTATAGGTTGACTTGGATTATTAGTCCCTTGAAATATTGGTTGCTTCGATATATTAGTCCCTTGAAATTTCAGTTGTTTCGGTATATTAGTCTCTTGAATTATCGATTGGCTCGGATTATTAGTCGCTTAAAATATTGGTTGCTTCGATTTATTAGTACCTTTAAATCTCGATAGCCTTGCTATATTAGTCCCATGAATTATCGGTTGGCTCGGATTATTAGTCCCTTGAATTATCGGGTTGGCCTGGATTATTAGTCCTCTGAAATATTGGTTGCTTTGATTTATTAGTCACTTGAAATCTCGATTGCCTTGGTATATTAGTCCTTTGAATTATCGGTTGGCTCGATATATTAGTCTCTTGAAATATTGGTTGGCTCGGATTATTAGTCCCTTGAAATATTCGTTGCTTCGATATCGGTTGTCTCGGTATATTAGTCTCTTGAATTATCGATTGGCTCGAATTATTAGTCCCTTAAAATATTGGTTTCTTTGATATATTAGTACCTTGAAATCTTGGTAGCCTCGGTATATTAATCTTTTGAATTATCGGTTGGTTCGGACTATTATTCCCTTGAATTATCGGTTGGCCTGGATTATTAGTCCCTTGAAATATTGGTTGCTTCTATATATTAGTCCCTTGAAATCTAAGCTGCCTCGGTATATTAGTCCCCTGAATTATCGGTTGACTCGATATATTAGCCCATTGAAATATCGATTGGCTCGGATTATTAGTCCTTTGAAATATTGGTTGCCTTGACATATTAGCCCCTTGAAATTTTGGTTGGCTCGGTATATTAGTCCCTTGAAATATCGATTGGCTCAATATATTAGTCCATTTAACTATCGGTTGCCTCAGATTATTAGTCCCTTGAAATATTGGTTGCTTCGATATATTGGCTCTTGAAGTTTCGGTTGTATCGGTATATTAGTCACTTGAATTATAGGTTGGCTTAGATTATTAGTCCCTTGAAATATTGGTTGCTTCGATATATTAGTCCCTTGAAATTTCGGTTGTCTTGGTATTTTAGTCTCTTGAATTATCGATTGGCTCGGATTATTAGTCCCTAAAATATTGGTTTCTTCGATATATTAGTACCATGAAATCTTGGTAGCCTCGGTATATTAGTCTTTTGAATTATTGGTTGGCACGGACTATTAGTCCCTTGAATTGTCGGTTGACTTGGATTATTAGTCCCTTGAAATATTGGTTGCTTCGATATATTAGTCCATTGAAATCTAAGCTGCCTCGGTATATTAGTCCCTTGAATTATCGGTTGACTCGATATATTAGTCCCTTGAAATATCCATTGGCTCAGATTATTAGTCCATTGAAATATTGGTTGCCTTGACATATTAGCCCCTTGAAATTTTGGTTAGCTCGGTATATTAGTCTCTTGAATTATCGGTTGGCTCAATATATTAGTCCCTTTAACTATCGGCTGCCTTAGATTATTAGTCCCTTGGAATATTGATTGCTTCGAGATATTGGCCCTTGAAATTTTGGTTGTCTCGGTATATTAGTCACTTGAGTTATAGGTTGACTTAGATTATTAGTCCTTGAAATATTGGTTGCTTCGATATATTAGTCCTTTGAAATCTCGGTTGTCTCGATATATTAGTCTCTTGAATTATCGATTGTCTCGGATTATTAGTCCCTTGAATTATCGAGTTGGCTTGGATTATTAGTCCTTTGAAATATTGGTTGCTTCGATTTATTAGTCCCTTGAAATCTTGATTTCCTCGGTATATTAGTCCCTTGAATTATCGGTTGGCTCGATATATTAGTCTCTTGAAATACCGGTTGGCTCGTATTATTAGTCCTTTGAAATATTGGTTGCCTTAACATATTAATCCCTTGAAATTTCAGTTGGCTCAGTATATTATTCTCTTGTAATATCAGTTGGCTCGAATTATTAGTCTCTTGAAATATTGGTTTCTTCAATATATTGGTCCTTTGAAATCTCGATTGTCTCGGTTTATGTCATTTGCAACCGATGAATCCAATGCTCTTCTAAAAAATCAAACAAATCGATCCATTGAATCAGTTTCGTTCAGTTTGGTTTTGCCAGTTATTGATTTTTTTTGTTCACCCCTAATACTTAGATTGATAAAAGATGTCACAGCTTAGATGCAAGCAACGGTTAAAATGTTGACATTGACAATAGTGACAATATTTCAATCATATGAAATTAGCAACAGTTTTCACAACATTTGAAATTTTTCGTTCATGCATTATCTAACATTGAAGGAAAAATATGTGAAAATTTAGAGATGGAAAATGTTGCGAAAACTTAATATATTAGTTTACTTCAAGAAGAATATTTGGAAGATCGAAAATTAGAACTTAAAACATTTTAATCGAATTAGTTTGAAGAATTATATATATAAAGTATGAATGGTGATTTATATATAAAATAAAATTTTTAAAAATAAATAAATAAATAAAATATGGTCCAAATTTACCTAAAAATTTCCTCTATATAGAAAGAACGGTGATTTTTACAGTACGGTTTGGCTGATCACCAATGAGAAGGAAGAGAAAACTTTATAATTACGCTACGTGGTGCTAACGCAATGGATACCATGGTCCAGCATATCCTCATCCAATGGCAAATTGGAAATAAAAAAACTCTGACCTGGTTTTCTCGTACTTTTACATCGTATCTTTCCAGTCAGAAAAGCCTCTCAACACGTGGCAGATTCTCACTCTCCTAAAACTTGAATAAACGGCTCCCAATTTCGGCATTTGTATACTTTTTTTTTTTATTTTTAATTTTAAATTACATGTTATTTATTTATTTATTATTATTTTTTTAGATTACTACAATTGGAGGTGTGTTATTCGAATTCATGACCCTATAGTTATTAGGTTTAGGGTGTACATTGATGTTAGTGAACTAGGGGTGGTTTCGGTTCGGTTTTGTGTCGAACCGACAACCGAACCGATATCCTCGGTTTTTGAATAATTGAATCCGAACCGATGTCCAATATAGCATAAACCATTGGATCGGTTTTCATTTGGTTCGGTTTTTGAATAATTGGATCCG
>JBBMKA010005826.1:0-11035 GCA_037833695.1 Sechiopsis laciniata | reverse complement strand
TATATTTAACCCAACCCAACCCATCAAATTGGGTTGGGTTGGTTCGGGTTACTCGGGTTGTCGGGTTTTTGTTCACCTCTAACTTCTCATTACCTTACATATACCAAATGCTAGACTGTATCGTAGGGAAGGATTACTATTGCTTTTTAGATGGATATTCGAGCTACAATCAGATCACCATCGATCCCAAGGATTCGGAGAAAACTACTTTCACCTATTCTTATAAAATTTTCGCGTTTAGAAGAATGTCCTTTGGACTCTACAATGCTCCAGCTACATTTCCAAGATGCATGATATCAATCTTTTCTGATATGCTTAAAGATATCATGAAAGTTTTCATAGATGATTTCACGGTGTTTGAAAACAGCTTTTCCAACTGCTTGGGTAACTTAAAGAAAGTGTTACAATGTTGTGAAGAAACACATCTGGTGCTGAATTGGGGAAAATGGCATTTCTTGGTCAGAGAAGGAATCGTGCTGAGACATGAAATTTCCAAAGTTGGAAAGGAAGTTGATCAAGCAAAGTTTGAAGCCATCGATAAATTGCATTTCATGGTCCGAGAAGGAATCGTGCTGAGACATGAGATTTCCAAAGTTGGAATGGAAGTTGATGAAGCAAAGATTGAAGCCATCGACAAATGGCATTTCATGGTCCGAGAAGGAATCGTGCCGAGACATGAGATTTCCAAAGTTGGAATGGACGTTGATCAAGCAAAGATTGAAGCCATCAATAAGTTAGAGCCACCAAAGAACGTGACAGGAGTGCACAGTTTCTTAGGCTACACTGGGTTCTATAGGCGTTTCATCAAAGATTTTTAAAAATTGTGAAGCCATTGTGTGAAATTTTGGAAGCCGAGCACCCCTTTAACTTTGATAAACGAAGTTTACACGCATTCGAATAGTTAAAAAAGGCTCTAACCACCGTTCCTATAATGATATCACCTAATTGGAAAAAGCCTTTCGAGCTTATGTGCGACGCCAATGATTATGCGATAGGAGCTATTTTGGGATAGAAAGGAGAAAAGTTGATTCAGCCTATATACTATGCCACAAGAACCTTAAATGACGCGTAACTCAACTACACCATTATTGAGAAAGAACTTCTGGCTGTGATCTACACATTAGAAAAATTTCGCTCTTACATGGTAGGATCGACGGTGATTGTTTTTACGGACCACGCAGCAATAAAGTACCTCATGAGTAAAGCCAATGGTAAGCCATAATTGATCGGATGGACCTTTCTTTGCAGGAATTCGATATTGAAATAAAGAATAAAAAGGGATGCAAGAATGTGGTAGCAAATCATCTATCTCGATTAGAGAATAGATAAACTATCTACCATGATCTGTATATCCAAAAATTTTCTCAATGAGCAATTGTTTATGATCAATCTCATTAAAGAAAAGAGTTCCCTTTGATTCGCTGACATTGCCAACTACTTAGCAAGCCACTTCATTCCAGCAGACTTATCGAGGCAGCAAGCCAAAAGATTCTTTCATGAGACTCGATTTTCCTTCTGCGATGAATCGTTTCTGTATAGGCATAATGAGGATGGAATAATAAGACGATGTGTAGAGAAACACGAGTTAAATGCAATATTGAAAACCTGTCATACATCACCTTATGGAGGACACTTTGGAGGAATGTTGACTACGGCAAAAGTTTTTCAATCGGGATATTTCTGGTCGAGCATATTCAAAGATGCGCATCATTATGCAATAATATGTGATAAATACCAAAGGAGAGGAAATATAGGAAAGATGGACGAAATGCCATTAACTTTAATTCTGAAAGTTGAACTGTTCGATGTCTGGGGAATTAATTTCATGGGCCCATTTTCCCCTTCGTGCGAAAACTTGTATATCCTGGTCGCGGTTGATTACATTTCCAAATGGGAGAAGGTGATTGCTACACCTTTCAACGATGCTAAAACCGTTATAAAATTCCTCTATATGAACATTTTCACAAGGTTTGGTACTCTGCAAGCACTAATCAATGACGAGGGAACGCACTTCATAAACAGAGCAATGACTCATGTGCTACACAAATACAATATCAAGCACCACATTGCAACTCCTTATCATCCGCAAACCAATGGCCAAGCTTAAGTATCTAATCGGGAGATCAAGAGCATTCCAGAGAAAGTTGTTGGTCCTAACAGAAAAGACTGGTCTTTAGGGCTAGATGACTCTCTTTAGGCTTATCGAATTGCACTCAAAACTCCATTGAACATGTCGCCTCACAGAATTGTGTATGGGATGGCATGCCATTTGCCAATCAAGTTAGAACACAAGGCTTTCTTGGCCCTTAAAAGGCTAAACCTTGATCTTCAGAAAGCCGGTTCTACGAGAATGTTGCAATTACTTGATTTAGAAGAGCATAGGCAATTCTCTTACGAGAATGCAAAGTTATACAAGGAAAAGATTAAGAAATGCCATGTTCTTAAGTTAAACCCTCAAACTTTCGAGGTAGGTCAGTAGGTGTTGTTATTTAACTCTCGACTTCATTTGTTTCCAGGAAAGTTCAAATCTAAATGGTCTTGACCATTTTGTATTACACAGGTAAAACTGGGAGGAGCAGTCTGGATTAAGAACGAGTCAACGGAGAATGAGTTCGCAGTCAACGAGTAGAGACTTAAGCATTACTAGAATGCCGATGTTCAGCGTAGGATATCTTCATTCACATTGACTGGTGAATAATCGCGCAAGCATGCGATGGGAGCATGCGAGTATTGGTACATTTAATTTTTGCTCTATGCATGTTAGTTAGAATATTTCCTATTTGCTTTATTCGAGAAGTTATCTGATTTCACTACTTAATTTTTATATTATTTTATTTCCATTATTTAAATTTTGCATTTATTTTTATCTCTCACATTTGATTATGCGAAGATTACAAAGGAAAAAGAATAAGAATCGGTACACGTGTCGTGCGATCGGATCTTAGTATCATTAATCCGAGGGTTCACAGCAACTGCATGGCAGTCGTAACTCAATAGTCGGCCTGATGCAGTGCGACGATTTCTGATCATCTTGCCCCTTCATCCGATCGATAAATATGTATGAATTCCTTTCTTTGCGATCTCATTTCTAGAAACTTAAAACCCTTTACCTCTTCTCCAAATTCAAATGGTAAACTCTTCACCATGGGACAAATACTTGTAGCAAATTACTGAAGATGGTGGCATCTGGGGATAAAAGGTCAAGGAGAAGTTGACCCGGCTCAGGCTCCTAAGCCAGTCAACACTGCACCTGCACCCGCCAACAATATAGCCGAGAAGCAATGCCGAAGCTAGAGGACGTATTCCTAGGCCAAATCAGAGACAATGCTGATACAATCCTTCTTAAGCTTAAAAGAATGAGAATAACACCTTTAGAAGGAAGCCTGGACGAGGTGAATAGGATCATTGAGCGCCTATCAAAGTTCTTCGCAAACCCTGCCGCTAGGGCTGCATAAGAAGTCCTGCCACACACGCCCAGAAAGTGACTCGTCCAGCTAAGAGAAGGAACAAGAGCACGCATGAAAAGTTGGCGTGCTGTCTTTAGCTACTCACCAGCAATTTAGGCGTGTTTATGGCATATGTGAAAGAGTGCGACAATGCGTTATTTGACACTCTAGCTCTCTTAAATCTGCTCATCTGCAGACCCATCTTCTCGCACTTTCAGGACATTGTTTCATTCACCGACTTTGATAGTTCTGATTTAGAAGAAGTAGAATAAAGGAAGTCTATGTCTCTATCACATCTCTCTGTCATTTTTATCTCGACATAATCAACACAATTAGTCTCTCTATTTTATTCCATGTTTATAGTATTATGTTTTGACCAAATGCCGTATTAGATTCTACTTTTTAATTCTGCGTTTCAAAAGCATTGTCTTACATACGCTGAAATTTAATCTGTCCTGGGACAACAATTGCTAATTTCCTAACGAGAACATTTTGGGACGGATCCTTTCTAAATTTGAAACATAGTGCATGTTGTTGGGGAGGAAATAAAAAAACATGAGACACGGAGATTGAGAACCTAAGATTGCTTTAAGTTTCGGGGAACTACGTCTCACCTTTATTAGGGACATTGAAGAAATTAAGTTTGGGGGTGAGGGCAAGCCAGTAGAGTATTATGCGAGGTGCATATTTCTAATTAATATATATATATATATATATACACACATATATATTGAGTGAGCAAAATAAAAATCAAAAAATTCTGGGTAAAAATGAAACGGCAATCAGCCATGGGTATGGCAAGTATTCTGCTGGCCACTCAATCAAGCTCAAGCTTAAGGAATTTCAGTACTTAATTGAAGCGTTTAATGCTCAAACGCGCCATGCTGAAATCGATGGAATTGCGGCCATGTGGAAAATTTTACTCTAAGGAACCTAAATAAATAAGCCTCAGACAGCTGTGTAGATTCCGAAGTTTCTAAATTGAGGAGTGTGCTTTGAACTAGGGCAATTAGGAAAAGAACTAAGACAATTGCACCTAAAAGAATTTTTTTTTTTTTTTTTTTTTTTTAGCAAAAGGAAAGCTGCGACATTAAGATAAACATTTACTATTTAGTAGTTATTACACCTATATTAGCATTGCTCGAGACGAGCAATGATTCAAGTTTTGAGGTTTGATGACTCTTAAATAAGAGTCAGAATTCTTGCTATTCTTTGATCATTGTTTGTAATTATTATTTAAAATCCAGTTCGAAAATAATAAATATAATGAGAAAAAGGTGTAATTAGCTAATGTTTAAGCATTAGAGGAATAAAATTTAAGAGATGAATTTAAGGGCAGAAAATGTCTAAATTAGCGCACTTAGCGCGTGTTTAGCAAAGCTTATGCAGATAAAGTATTTTGCAGGTAAATACGATGCAGAACTATGCAGGCTGAGAAGTAGAATGCGCGATACACGCGAAGTGCCAAGGCACCGTAAACAAAATAAGGAAAGAATCAAATGACGGAAAGATTTTGACTAACCAGACACTAGAGAGACAAATTGCAAAAATCAAGAAATTCTTTCATTAACCACATAAACATAATTAGCGTATTCTTGCAAGGAAATAAATCATGCATAATTGGCAGATTTATGCAAGGAAGGAGATTGCGTCGACTAATCTGTGCTTATTCTGAAATATTCGAAAGATGGTTATAAAAGGAGCCCTTTGTAATAGAAGAGGAAGAGTTTTTTTACGGAACAAAGTTTATATTGTTTTCTCTGTCAAAAACTCATTTCAATTCAGTAATACTATTTTAGCATGTTTTCTATGTCGTTATCTATATTTCTTGTTTGTGTGAGGAACTAATTTCGTTAGGGCAACTCTAGGGAAAGTGATTAGTTGTAGCATGTGTTAAAGAAGAAATAGGAAGGGCGTAAGTAGGGCATGTTAACTAGGAGTACATCATCAGTAGTAAGTGTCGATTGGCCATCCACACGCGCTATTAAGTTGTAAATCGAAAAAGGAAATAACCTAAGTCTAGTTTGCATGTTTAGTAGGCTAGTATTAAATCTTTAATACTTTAAATAAGAGTTTAGGACTAAACGCGTAACTACAGCATACATAGCATCGGTGTAGCATTACATTAAGTAGCAGCGAGAGTCGGGCTTGATGCAAACGGAAGCAGAAGCAGAAGTTTGTAAGGCGTAGTATGATAGTTAGCCCTTACCGCATGTTTCTTTGATATAACATTGCTATTACTTCTCATGAGTATCCTAGTCTAGCCTTAATTTCACATCATCTGTTTTACAACTGTTTTATCTCTTTTATGCTTTCAACAAAATCAATCATCAACTACCATTCTTTATTTTTGTTCAATTCTAAAAACCACCTTAGATAAATCACAGTCCATGTGGAGATCGATAATTTACTTATTGCTTACTGTAGACTGCATATACTTGTCCGAGTGTGCATTATTGCACACAAGGCAACTAACTAGGAATCAGCAGTCAAAATCACAGAGCCATGGTCCATGTACTTTGATGGCGTAACACGAAGAAGTGGAGCGGGTACAGGAATTATTTTTACTTTACCCGAAAAGCATATGATGCCTTATGTTCAAATAACGTCGCAGAGTATCAAGCCTTAATTATTGGTCTCCAAATGGCTGTCGAAATCAGGATAAACTATATAAAAGTATATGGTGACTCCAAGTTGATAATTAGTCAAGTTTTGCTTCAATATGATGTAAAGCACGAAGACCTTAAGCCATATTTCACATATGCTAGAAAGTTGTTAGAAAAGTTTGATAGAAAAATTCTAGAGCATGTTCTAAGGTCAGAAAATAAAAGAGTAGATGCACTGGCAAATTTGGCTATTGTTTTAACACTTCTAGATGATGCAACCATGAATATTGCATTTTGTCAGAAATGGGTCATGCCACCAATTAAGGATGAATGCCGAGAGGCTAACATGATATCAGTCTGTGTAATCGGAGAAAAAGATTGGCGATAACCAATAATTGATTATTTTCAACAAGAAAAACTTCCAACAGATCCTAGGCACAAAGCAAATATACGAAGAAGAGTAACTCGATTCATACATTATAAAGAAACTCTTTACCGCGCTCTTATGAAGGACTTTTTCTTTGATGTTTAGGAAATGAAGAGTCAAATAAAGCATTGATTGAAGCACACTCTAGTATCTGTGGAGCTCATCAGCCTGGCCCAAAACTGAATTTCCAATTAAAAAGGTTGGGCTACTATTAGCCAACGATGGTTCGAGATTCAATGAAATATGCAAAAAAGTGTGAGGCTTGTCAAATCCATGCAAACTTCATACATCAACCACCAGAACCGCTCCATCCAGCTGTTGCTTCATGGCCATTCGAAGCTTGGGGACTTGATCTCGTTGGCCCTATAATGCCAAAGTCTTCAGCAGGGCACTCTTACATTCTGGCAGTAACTGATTATTTTTCAAGATGGGCTGAAGCCATCCCTCTGAAAGAAGCAAAGAAAGAAAATGGGCAAACTTTATTCGCACACATATCATCTATTGTTATGGCATTCCAAATCAAATTGTGACAGATAACTAGAGGCAATTCTCCAACAGTTTGATAGATAAATTATGTGAAAAGTTCACCTTTAAACAATACAAGTCTTCAATATACAACGTAGTGGGAAATGGATTGGTAGAAGCATTGAATAAAACTTTGTGCAACTTGTTGAAGAAGATAGTATCCAATGCAAAGAAAAACTAGTAAGAAAGAATTGGTGAAGCATTATGGGCTTATCGAACCAGGCATCATACACCTACAAAAGTCACGCCGTATTCCTTAGTATACGGAGTAGAAGCCGTGCTTCCATTGGAAAGAGAAATCCCATCACTCTGAATGGCTGCACAAGAAGGATTGACACCCGAAGAAAATGCAACATTTCTCCTTCAAAAGTTAGAAGCATTGGATGAAAGAAAACTTGATGCCCAATAAGCACTCGAATGTTACCAAGCACGAGTGATTAAAGTATTTAACAAGAATATTAAACCTCGTTCATTTCAAGCTGGGGACTTAGTGCTTGCTGTTAGAAGACCAATCATCCGAACACAACATACAGAAAATAAATTCACACCTTAATGGGATGAACCATATGTCATCAAAGAAGTCTTTACTAATGGAGCATACAAAATAGTGGATAAAGATGGCTTAAGGATCGGCCCAATCAATGGAAAGTTCCTAAAAAAGTTTTATGTTTGAAATTGTAATACTCCTTAGCATATGAGTATAAACTATAAGCTACTTGAACTACGTTATGACTTAACCCCTTTTACTAAATTAAAGGGTACGTAGGCAACTTAAAATAAATATATTAAGTTTAGTCCATAATAAATAAATAAATAAATCTCAGACAATATGAAATCTTAACAATTGCATTCATAATAAATAAAGTATATGCTGACAAATGATAAATTTGAAGTAGCATAAAAGAAACAACTCTCGTTGTTAAAATAAATATGCTAAAAAAGTCTTTAAAAAAAAAAAAGAAACGAGATCATGGAACCTATTTGAAGTCTTGCAACTCTTGAAGAGCATCACTCAACATCCCAAGAAGTATCTTTAAGTTCCAAGGGTCTTCATCAGAAATGACCTCAGAACTTTCAACATCAGTTATAGCTTCGCATGCTACGCATTTGTCACGTTTAAGCTGAGCCAAATAAGTCTCTTTCTTAACAATTAACTTTGAGATTTCTTCTTGTTTAGTCTTCAAAACTTTAACCAGGGCTTCCAACCTTTCTTCTTCTCGTAATGACCTTTGATGTTGTTGAATGAACACATCCATCTTAGCCACTGTGCTATTTTGGTTACTTAATAAGCTTTCCAAGGTAACCTTTGCCTCTTCCAACCGATAAGTTTTACTTGATGAAGTGAGTTCGGAAGAATGTAATGATTGTAGCTTGTTGAATTCCTCAACCTCTTGAAAGTATTCTCCAATAAATTTTCGTAGGAACGGGAGGTTAGTCATGCAAATATTTGAGATGCCTTGAAAAATCTTGTCTGCATACTTTGTAGCACGAGAAATCTTTTCAAATTGAGTATCTACAATCCTCTTGCGTATTTTCTCCCACAAAACCAAATCAGTCTCCTTGTTTACATTCAGCAAGTTAGTATCTGCACAACAATAAGAGATCTCACTAGCAGCGGAACCGGTGCGCCTCCCAAGTGCAAAATAGGTTCTTTCAATGGTAACATCTTCCTCAACTGCGACATCTCTTTCAACTGTGGTGTCTCTTTCAATTGCATCGCCTCTATCAACTATAGTGTGCATCGAAATAGAGTGCAAGCCAACCGTGTAAGTAATGAAAAGGAAGACATGCCTTTGACGAGCCAATGGGAGATGATGCTTCACAAATCTGAGCAAGCCCACGATATATATTGGCTAGAACAGGAATACCAAGAATAAATGTATATCCTTTTGCCATTAGAGATGCATCTTTAAAAACCACTAGATGAAGAGAATCTTGTTTAGTGAGAAACACAAAGACACTCAACCAACATGTCACTTCCTATGTCTAACTTTTCAAATAAAGCTTCTCTTTTTCAAACCAATGGTGGCAACTGATAGATAATCCATTTGGATTATGAGTTAGATAAGGATGTTTACTCTTCTTCGATTTTCTATTAGGAGGGATTGGGTACTTCAAATCACCCTTGAACCAAAACGAGACCCACAAAATGATAGAAATCGACCACTTGTTTAGAGGCTATGTCATAATAAGCAGCAAATAAATGTTCACAACTCTTTGGGCATTGTTCTTCTTCTCGATCTGGCGAGGTTAGCAACTCTTTGGCACACGGGATAACTTCATCATAAAATCTTCCTTTGATGGAAAGACCTTTTAGCCTCCACATATTCCACAACGTGATTGATAACTCTTCAGAAGATGTATGAAATGGATCAGTTAGTAGACACCATGCTTCACAAAATTCCCAGATTATATCATTGTTGCAGTCATATGTATACATGGAAGCCATCATAGCATCGAATAGATGGGTCTTCTTTAACACTTGCTTGTTCCCGAAAATGATGATCTCCAACCATTCCCAATAAAATTTGGTCCACGAGAACTCTCCATGAAGTTTCAATACAGTGCCCCAAAGAACTTTGTCATCTGTAATAATACTTCGACCTAATGTTGGCAACGGATTGTTGTTCGGCATGTGATTATGAATTGGGGATTCTAAGAACCATGCTTTCAACGATGTATTTGGACCCAATAATCCTTCGCTTGACCACTTGGATAGAATGTTGGATTTTTCTACAGGCAGCTGTAATTCTCTAAAGTCTCCATATATAGGTCTGCCCACAGGAAGGATGGTTCCATGATTAATGGATTGCTCTTTATCTCTCAGGATTACCAAACAATTTTCCTTTGGGTCGAGATGATCGGTAAAATACACCATGTCTTCACCGAAAGAAGGAAACCTCTAAAAAAAAAAGAATAGTAAATTCAACAGGGGTGCTTAAAAAAAAAAGGTAAAAAAGCAAGAAAAAGAATGATTGTAACCAAAAAAAAAAAAAATCATAAAGTTTATTAAAAAAAAAAAAAAGAGGAAAGCTAAAGGAAAATGAGGTTGGTGACCACAGCTGTGTATGCCAAGTTAACTTCATTTAAATTTATGTTTCTCTTAAGTTAACTTTGATGGAAAGTTAAACTTATGTTTAAATGAAGGCAAATATTGGTCCTCCCTCTACCTATAAAAGGAACACATTTGTCCATCTCATATGTATGAAAGTGAAAGAGAAAGAAGGATTAAGATAGCTTGAAAAAACATTCAAACTTATAGGGAGGGAGGGAGAAACCAAATTCTTCTATTGAAGCAATTGTGAGAAAGTTTCAATATCAACACTCATTCCTTGTGTTGAATCAAAAGGTTCTTGAATCACAATGTCAAGAGGTATACTTTAATCCTAATAAGATTCAATTACATTTCGTAATAATCATGTTATTCAAGATCTTAGGATTCATGTTATGCATAAAATATCTAACATGTGGTATCAGAGTGATGTTTAGAATGCATGATTATTTATATAAATTGAATCAAATCAACATATATTGATTAATTACAAATTTTGTTTTGTAGTAAATCTCGATCCGCCTGTTATGGCCTGAATGTATGTTTTATAATTCCGCAATTTTATTTTGGGCACTTTCGCTTGATCGTGAAAATGCATTTGAACCATACAATTTTGGCACGAAGGTTTGATCACGATTATGTGTAATTTAAATTTTATAATATTATGAATACTAAAAGAAATTTGAAAACTTATGAAGACATATGATTCATAAAGGGGTAAACACCATATAGTTGGATCATATATTATTATTATTATTATTATCAATTTTGAATTTAAAAAATAAAATAAAATAAAATAAAATAAAAATAACTGTTAATGTTTATAGTTAAGTGTTCTCTAATGATATTATTATTATTTTAAGATCAGATAATTAATCAAGATGATGATAATTATTATTAAGTTATTGTTATGACTTATTGATGTTACAAACAACAAGTTTATTTCATAAATTTCAACTTTGGTTTTCTTATAAACATC
>JBBMKA010005825.1:0-11035 GCA_037833695.1 Sechiopsis laciniata | reverse complement strand
TATGCACTTTGAGACTTTACCAAATTTTAGAAATTAAGAGTTTAATCTTTAAAAGTTATTCTTTTTGTTTCTATAAATTTGGTCAAGTTTTCGAACAAAGAATTGAAAACATAATTGTTATGGTGATGAATTTGTAGGCCTAAAAATGGTAAGAAGTTTATTAGAAAAATTGAAGGAAAAAAAAAAAGCAGAGCAAAGGGTAATTCTGTCTTTTATTCGGTTGCTTTTAATCTCCTAATGAATGAGTGGAATAGTTTACTTTTGTGGACAAAATATTAGTATTTGTTTGGACTTTTCCTTTGTAATGTATACAAGATTATTGGCTTAACTATTGTATATTCTATAATCACTGGTTTGTGCACTTCAAACTAGTGATGAATAGTATTTGTTTGTTTGGACTTTTCCTTTTATTTTTTATTTTATTATGTATTTTAACCTTAGTTTCACTTTCTAGTGTATTGATTGTCATTAGTTTGTGTAAAAAGAATTGTCATTAGTTAATATTAAAGAAATGTCATTAGTAGTAGGATGATTGTTCTCATGCTTTGATTAAACATACCAAATGTAACATTCTTACCATTAATGAAAAGCAATACAAATTCAATATTATAAAGTTATTTATAGATTTTAGTTTTCATCGTCCCCATTACCTATTTGTCTTTAATTTTTTTAATTATTATTAAATCTCTAATATCTTAATTACTAGGTTATATATTATGCAACTATTGTTACACATTTGTTTACACAACAGTATGATATTGAATTTTAAAATTTGAATGATTAAATACATAATAAAAAATCTAATGTCTAAATAGGCACAAAAACTAATTTTGTCTAATACATATGTCAATTTTTAAAAGGATTAAATTTGTAAGATTGCAATGACCCGACTTTCTAATATACTCTAGTGGAGTGTTATAGGGACATGCATTTAAAAGTCCTCAAAATAAATTTGATAAGCATATGTAACTTCCAACAAAACCTCGTAAAATCATAAAACATAACTGATAGTACGAAAACATGTAAAACAAGGTCGGGGATCCTGATAGTTCAAAAACGAAATACAATTCAATAGAGTTCAAACACATAAAGTTCGACACGAAGTAAAAAAAAACAATGCGAAAAGGAAATGACGACACCGTGTCCATGATCGATGCAGCTCCCAGCCTAACCACCTCAAAATGAATTAGTACCTGAAAATGTAAGGGATGAGTATATCGAAATATACTTAGTAAGAAGCCCTAACATGGGGTTAAGCATGCAAACAGAAACAAGTTAGAACATACGACAACTGAAACTAAGTGCCTCGCACAAGCGTGCTCGGCCCCTGGGCCGGTCACGAGTGTAACCGGCCCACCCAAGGGTTTGTGTGACCCGCAACGTGTGCTCAACAACCAAGGAACTCATTGTTCCGCACACAATCTGACACCTGGATGAGATCCGACCCCTTGGTCGGAGGTAAGAGCCAACATGTAGGTTAGTGCAGCCCAACCACGTGTCTCGAAGCAAAGAGGATCCATATCCTCGCTCGGTTCCTAAGAGGCACCAGCAAGTCACATCAATAACACGACATTGATCATGCAACGCGAGTCCTAAAATAGGTGAGCTAGCTGCTCCTCTAGGTGGTCAACAGGATAACCGGGCCTAGTTATTCTAACACCAAACAAAATAAATTACGAACAAACCCTTAGGCAAAAAATCAAAGAAACTAAGCATATAATCATTACAGCACGTATACAGTTAAACATAGATGGAACAACAACATCGAAACATGGATAAATCTAAGGCAATCCAGTCAATCGAAAGGTTAAACAGATAAACAGTTCATCACGTATAAGAGAAAAATGTACAATTCAGGGAATGATGATGCAATCACATAGGCACAACAAACAGAGGCATTACAATTATGAGTTACCCACGACTCCATGCTATCACGAGTAATAATCAGTTCAAACAGTGAGTCACAACACTAACACAACATGTGACAAGTCATCTAACGTTCACTTATCGTAAATCATATCATGCCACTATTCACATGTTTTTAAGCCACAAACCCGAATCATAATGAAACTTTTTACCTTCCCGGCGTTTTGGACCGAACCATCAAGCTAAACGACGAGTCGAAACGAAGAAACCCAAGAGCACCTAAACATAGAAACACGAGTAAAAGTTAACGAAGCTCACCACGTGAACGGGATCGAGAAACTGAGCAGGTGTCGCGTCGCCACTGAAACACAAGAACCTTACCTTAAACTCTTCATCTCACTCTCCTGGTCACGGATCTGGTCTTGAATTTGCGAACGGAGCTCCCTAACTCCGCAAAACTACAAACGAATAAGTAGATCTAAGAGAGGTTTTAAGCATTCTAGCTGGAAAACGCCATTAAAGGCTAGAAAACTAAGCTTTCATGGAATGAAACGGCTTACCCAACAATGAGGACGAAAAGCCAAAGAGAAACCGTAGGAGAACTCGTCAGATGAAGCTTCGACGAGCTTGCAAAGAGGTTTCTCGCGGCGTCGCTAGAACACGAGAGAGAGAAGCAGGGCTTGACGCTAGAGAAGCTGCTGTGAAGACGGCCACCGCGCAAGGTTGCTCGGATGGCGGAGAGGTGGCCACGCGTCGATGAACCTATGGCTGGATGGAGGGAGACACGTGTCGACGACGGAATGGGCTGAAACCAACACCGAAACGAAACCCGCGTGGACGGCGAAACACCCCCTCCATTGGAGACACGTGGCGCGAGATCCGAAGGGGCTACCCACGATCTGACGGCTGAGCTTAACGCAGAATGAAGGGCTGAGTTCGAAAGGGGGTTTGGGCTTTGCTGAATGCGACATGCGTGCACAAGGAAGAATGAGGAAGGAAAGAGTGGCTGAGATTTGAAAAGAGGGTTGTGCTTTGGGATTGAAAAAGATGGACTTTAAATGCTTCTATTTATATGAAAAAGTCATTACCATTTATATCCATTTTCAAAACTCATAAAACCCTAATCATCAAGTGACTCCATTATTTATCCAAATAATATTTCCTCTTACCACTTAAATTTCTCAAATAATCCCATATAAAATTAAGATTTATTTAGACTAAAACAACTTAAATGACTACTATTTATTTTAGAAGTTTGGAAAATAAATCGAACTTGGAGATTTTTTAAAAATAATTTCAAATACTGAATTTAATTAACCCACTTTAAACTTAATACATATTAGATGGTGTACAATATTTGACTCACACAAAATTGAACGTTTGAAGACTTTTTTTTATATATAAAATTAAAAGTCCAAAAACCTATAATGGACAATTAGCTTCGTTATTATTTGATAACCGTTTGTTTTTTAAAAAAGAAATATATATTTTTTTAGTATAAATTTGAAAGAGAATGACCAACAAATCCTACATGGATCGAATTTATGACCATATTGAAATGAATCTCCAATAAACAAGATAACCAACACACCACCAATTCATTCAATTTAAAAATTAAGTATATAAACGATGTTTAAAATAATAATAATTATATAAACAATACTTTTACTTATGGTCATCTTTATTTTGTTAGGTACTTTTCATCATTGTTTTCAAATACCAACTTAAAATTTAAAAATTAAAAGAATAGTTTTTAAAAACTTAGTTTTTCTTTTTTAATTCAAAATAAAACTTTAAATGTTTCTTTAAAAAAAAAAATTAAATGATGATAAAAAAATGTAGGGAAAAAATAAATAAATTCCAATACCAAAAATAAACATAATTATCCAATGTAATCCAATTTATTAAATGCTGTTGATTAAGTTTTTTTTTTTTTTATTATTGATTAAGTTAACGGACTCATTAAATACAAAGTTGATAATTTAACAACAAAACACTATTGAATGGGTTGATGGCGTGATTGGTTATCTGGTTTTGATGTTAATTCAATTCCACTACACGGTCATGAGTTTGATCCCTAAAATCGGTATTTGTAATCTCTTTCCTCTAACTTAATGCTTTTGTGCAATGCATTTTTTCATACCCACAAACTCAAATATCAGAAATCTGTTGTAGTCTGGTTAGTTAGGATACTCGGCTCTCACTCGAAAGACCTGGGTTCAAGTCCTGGCACCAGAATATTTTGTATATTTGCCATTTTTGTTTAAAAAAAAAAAACAAACAAACAAACTCGAACATTAGGAACAGGCCGAAAGTTTAAGGCCCATTAATAGGGAAAGCCCAGCTGTAGAGGCGGCCCAAACCCCATAATCCAACGCCAAAAATTCTCTTTCCCAGGCTTCTTCCAAAGAAAACAATTACAGAGAAAAGGTATCCTATGTTCTTTCAAATCTTTCTGTTCGTTCCTACTAACGAATGAGACAAGTAAATTTGTGTTGCTTGTGTTACAAGTTTACCCGAAAACAGCTCGGTCAAGCTGGTCGATACCTACCCGCTTGACACGTCGGAGTAAGCATATTGTGCCAAGGTCATTATTGATGTAGGTTATGATATAAATATGATGATTTTGTTGGAGGGCTGTGGTTACAAAGGGTTTTAAATGGTTATGAAGAGTTCGATAAAGATAAAATCTTGTTTGGATATAAAAATTATATATGGTTGTGGCAGAAATTTTCATTTGAATAGAGAAAATATGAATGATTGTAGCATAAATCTCTTATTTAGATTGAGAAGTTATGAGAATTATTCTTTACATTGAATGGGTTATGAGTGAATGAAGTATAAGAACTAAAAGACAAAATCTGACGTACATGAATTAATCAAAATGATATTTAAATCTAGGATTTGTTAACTAAGTTAGATATGATCTCCCGAGAGACCTCCTAGCATTTTGTAAGATATAAGAGTTATTCCTTCGATCACTAATTAATTTTTAGATATTTAATATGTTGGTTAATATAATTAAATATACCTCAATCCACTAACTTACATTTTTTGGATTGTTTAACAAAAAAATAAATAAAAAATTAAGCTTTTGAATTGATTGAGGTACGACCATTCTCTCTTTTTTTTTTAGTATAAGTTGAAGAAAAGAGATTACAAATAACGATTCTAGAAATCGAACTCGTGACCGTTGAGTGGAAATAGATTAACACCAAACCAGATAATCAATTGCACCACCGACCCTGGTAGTTAATATTTATTAATACTAATGATTACATTTGCTAACCTTTTTTTATAATGTGATCATATTTATAATTATTTTATAGATTTGACTAGTTTTATAAGTTTTTCTTAAAACTAACGCAAGGAAAAAGTCTGAAATTTAGAAGTAAAAATACAGTGACAAAATGGCCACCACTAATCTATGTGTGATTCAAGTTTTGTTTTGTTTTTTTTTTTTTAATCTTTTTTTATTGATAATATTATTATTATTATTTTATGAGTACAAATTGGGAGAGAGAATCATAAATTCTACATAGACGGTAGAATTTAGATTACCATCAAACAATGAAACCAACACTTAGACCCTTTCGATTAGACCCTTTCGATTGATGATATTATTTCTAAATGATACTAACAATATTCGTAGAACGATTTAAGATTATTTTAAAGTTCCATAATGAGAGTTTTTATTTGAGTTAAAAAAAATGTAAGAAGGAGATTTGAACTCAAATTTATTTGTCAAGAATAAGAATATATAGTTTATGTAAGTTGAATTGTAATCAACCATAGATTTAACTATAAGCATGCTAGTCCATATGTGAGGTTGAAATCTTTTGGTTGAAATTATAATATTTTGGCCCATCATTAAGTTATTCTAAGTGGACAAATAGAAGTGAAAAATGACTTATTTCTTTTATTTTTCTTTCTTTCTTTTTTTATATTTATTTTTGGGTTATAAAAAGTAGACATCACCCATTTAATCCACTTTTGGTTATCTTTAGATATTGTTCTTGGGATGAAGATTGGTGATGCAATTGGAAGCATAAACAAGCAAACATGATCTTTTTCTTCATTCTCCAATTCTCTCAATTTTGCCACAAATTTCCACCTTTTTTGGAGGTCCCATTTCAGCTTTTTGGATGTTGTCCCACTTTCAAATTAGGTGTGGCTGTAAAATTATTCTTCCTTTATTTTATTTTAATTTTGATATGACTTCTTTACTTTATTATCATTTTTTCCTTTCGAAATTTCAATGTAAACGTCTTCTAAGATCTATTTTAGATGTAACGCGTTTTAGTAGTTTGAAATAATAAGAAAATATCGATTGAGGTGAGATCGAGATTAGGGTTTAAGTGTAGGTTGATAAAGGTGGTGGTAAGAGTCCATAGAGAAAGATTTACGTTTCTTGTCACATTTAGAGTGTCTCCCGCTCTCCTATCTTCGCTAATTATGCTCAGTTTGATAATAATTTTATTTTTTGTTTTTTGTTTTTGAAATTTAAGTCTAGAACAACTATTTTAACATGTGTTTTTTCTTACTTAGATATTTACATCTTATCTATATTTTGTAGAAATCAAACAAAAATTTAGAAACAATAAAAAAAAAAAAGTTTTCAAAAACTTGTTTTTGTTTTTAAAATTTGGCTAGCATCCACCTACTTTCTTAAAGAAAGATGGATACAATATAGGAAAGATGAAGTATAATATAAGAAATTTGAGTAAAAATAAAATAAAGTTTTAAAAATTAAAAACAAAAAACGAAACGGTAATTAAACATGCATGCAATTTTTAATATTACTAAAAAGTATTCTAAAGATTTATATATACTAAAACAATATTATTATTATTATTATTATTTGTAGTGTTTTTTTCTTCATTGTGATAGGTCCAACCCTAGTGTTGTAGATATGTTATTTTATTTTATTATTTTTGAGAATAGATTAAGGATGATGATTGTAAATTTCTTTTAGGCCTTTTGGACTTTATATGGAAGGGCATTTCTTCCTCATATTGTCTCAACTATTTTGAAGGATAGTAATGATTTGGTGATGTTTTTTTTTAAACATTTGGTGATTGGTTCTCAATAGGCAGGTATATGTTTTTTTTTTTTTTTCTATCTTTTTGATATTTTTTTTATTCTTCAAGAAAAGAAAGACAAAAGTTACATTGTGTCACAATTTTAACTGCACAAGCAAACTTTTACTACCATTTACCTACTAGTGTTAATAAAATAAACGAATAATATACAAAATTAAGCCGAAGTAAATGGGAAAAGTTGATCGGGAATCAAAAGTCATATATTCTCTGTCCATCCATTTATATCACATTTCTATTGAAAATTGAGAAAGCCAATTAAGTCTATATATATATATATATATATATATATATATATATATATATATATCCTCAATTTAGAGGACTTGAGTTTTAAATCTTAATTCTCAATTATTATTGTTTTACTTTTTAATCAAAGGTCGTGGTGTGAGTTCAGTTGATTAGTTGTAGTCTAATTTAACTTTGTGATCTACTACCATTCGTGTAGGATTTATGATTCTCTTTCCAAATTTGTATTCAAAAATAAAATAAAATTATTGTTCTACTTCAAAAAAATAAAAATAAAAACACCTAAGCTTTCACATTTTGAAAAGACATTAAATTTGCATAATTTTTAGGTTAAATTGAGCTGAGGAAGCATCCTTTTTTCTCCCATTTGCAATGATGTTTGATTTATAATCATTTTGCTGGTTGAATAATTGAGTAGTACTGATGGCCAACCAAAAAGATAAGTGAATATATAAAAATTAAGCTAATTCTCTTTCTTTCTTTTTTTTTTTTTTAACTTATGATTTTTTTGGTCACGTATGGTAATTAAATTATATTCTATTTAATTTTTTTTTTCTTTTGAGTTCAATAATTGAAAGATCCATATATTTGAATTTATGACTTTTTGATTTATGGATACTACAATAATATCGTTGAACTATTTCTCCGATTGACTGTTCTTTTTAGTAATTGAAGTATATATATATATATATATTTTTTTTTTTTTTTACGTTATCAATGGGAATGGAAACAAAGATCTAGAATAGGTGCAAAATTAAAATTAAATAAATTACACTAGATGCACCGAGCATATGTACTTTGATATAATTTTCCTTTTGATGTTTCCAAAGCTTCAATTTTGCTCATTATTAAAAACAAATTACTGCATACCTTTCAAACATTTTGTATCGAAAAAAAAAAGTTTATCCAGAAAAAAAAATAATAATGACTTTCCATTAAGAAAATCAGTCTTCATTTCCATTTCATTCAATGGGATCCTATTCAACAGTTTTTTCTTTCTTTTTGTAGAAACTAGTTTTATTTTTTTAATTTTATTTTTAGATTACTACAATTTGAAATGGGAGGATTTAAACTCAAGACCTCTAATTATTGGGTTTACACTAATGTCGCTGAACAACTGCTTTTGTTAACCGTAGAAACTTGTTCTAAATATAGTATAATGATTGTTAATGTCTCTTCCAAAGTTTTAAACCCTCCATTGAGTTTGTCTCAGAAAAAAAAAAACAAAACAAACAAAAAAAAAAACTCAATTGAGTTTAAAATTTAAGGATAAAAATATGCATATCTTACCAGCTCCGTCATTACCCCAAAGCGCAAAAATATTAAATAAATAAAATCTTAAAAGTAAAATAATAGATTTAATAAATTTTCAATTTGTAATAATTTTTTTAATATTTAATTAATCTTTTTTAACTTTTAGATTTGTATCTATATAATTTCTAATCTTTTGTTAAGAGAGCACGGTTCTAGTGACCTAATTAACAAATTTACTTTTGTAGTTTTTTTTTTAAATATTTAATAAATCTCTTTATTATTAATATTATTTTTTTTAGAATAAATCTTTTTAATTTTTAGGTTTGTATCTATATAATTTCTAATCTTTTGTCAAAAGAAGCACAATTATAGTGGACTCTGTAACTATAAATTTACATATTCATCCATAGTCATAATTGTTGTTGAATTAAAAAAATAAATCATAAAAGAGAAAAAAAATTAAGAATGTCAAAATTTTAGGTAAATTTAATATGCAGAAGCTCAAAACACTTAATTCATAAGTTGCTAACTATAATAAACGATAATGACTATTTGTTTTAAAGATTTTATCAAATTATAAGTATCACGATTTGTACAGAGAAAGGTGGAAGTCATTGAAGAGGATTGAGAGAGAATAGTATTATTGATGAGAATGGAGAAGAAGATGTGGAGTGCATTGTGCCACATTTTTACAACCCTAAAACTTTAACTATATATAGAAACTACAACCCTAACTTAATGAGCTCAATGGACCTTTCACACCAATATATTAACATAATATCATTAACATGAACATACTAATACTAATACTATACTAATCTTAATTTCTATAAAAATAAGAATTAAATTTTAAATTTTAAATCCATAAAAATTAACTCTAACTTTTTAAAATTATAGAAATTAAATTCTAATATTTTAAATGATTTTTTTTAGTACAAGTTGGGAGAAGGAAGCTATAAACCCTACAAAGAGAATTCGAACTCGTGACCTTGATATTAAACTAAATTACCACCAAACAATGAAATTATCAGGTTATCGTTCCATTCGATTATTTTTTAAACGAATTAAATTCTAACTTTCTCTAAATTAGGGATCAGCTAGCATTAATGCACCGGATCCCATCAAAAACTCCGCATTAAGCATACTTGGGGAAAAGTAGTATTAAATTGGTGACCATTTGCGAAGTTCTGGTGTTGCACCACTTAAAAAAAATTCACAAAAACAAACTTATATTTAACATAATTTAAACAAAATAAAAATAATATTGTTATTATTATTATTATTGTTATTATTTCAAAAATACCAATATTATTATTGATAATAGAAAGTAAAAACACCGGAAAAGCATTAAAGGCGGCGTAGAAAGCGATCCACGAATCAGTGGGCCTCACTCTCGCTCTTTACACGATTGGGTCCCACGCGCTTAGTTACCCTTTATTATTATTATTATTATTATTTTCTTTCTTCTTTTTCCTTTTTTGTTTTCTTTTATAAATTTTTATTTATTTTTCTTTTGCTTACGTCATGTCCTCTGTTGCTGGTCCATCTTGAAACTTAAGACGTTTTTCTTACCCTCTCTCCCCATTTTTCTTTCTCATTCAATTTTAATATTGCCACTTCCCGTTTACCGCTTCTCGCAAAAATTTCTTCTTTTTTTTAATTTTTTAATTAAGTTTTGACGAGGTAGTGTAAATCAAATTCACGATTCCTTCTTCATGATTTACATTTGTATTGCTAATTATTATTGATCTTTAAAAAAAAAACCTAAATATTATTATGGTTGGAAAATAATCTTCGATCAATTCATTAGATTAATTTTAAATCATAAGTTACCTTCTACATTTTGAGTTTTTTTTTTTTTTTGAAAAGATTTTGAGTTTTGTTCTTGATCTTTAAACATTTGTATATCATGTCTCTAACAAATTTTAATTTTGTGTTAATAATTTTGTAATTTTAAAATAAATTTAAATTTAATGACTAATCTTATAATTTAACCTTAAATAAATAACAAGTGAGAAGTATAAATTATGGAAAATTTATGGTAGATAACAGATTCTAGCTTCCATATTTTGATTATACAACTTTTTAAAAATATTTTATACGTTTCATTATTTCAATCAATTTCATTTGATTGCGTACAATCAGTTTAATTGACATTGTATGAATTTGATTGAACTCATTAATTTAACTTGAATCAGTTTTAGACACATTTGAATTTTTTTTAAAAATTTTGACATCCATAAATTTATTTATTTATTATTAAGAAGAGTCCCCTAAATTATATTACTATTATTTGCAATGATTCAAGTATAGTTTAATCAATTAATATAATATGTGATGACTAAAGATCTCCTACAATGTAGGGGTGAACAAAAACCCGACAATCCGAGTAATCCGAGAAACCCAACCCAATTTGACGGGTTGGGTTGGGTTCAAAATTATGAAATTTTTATGAATTGGGTTGGGTTAAAGGTTGACCTAAAATTAACTCAACCCGACCAACCCGAATTTATTATTTAGTTTAAAAAATATTTTTTGTACATGTAACATAATTATTATGTTATTTA
>JBBMKA010005824.1:0-11041 GCA_037833695.1 Sechiopsis laciniata | reverse complement strand
ATATATTGGTTTAGTTCGATTTTTATTGATTTTTTAAAACGAAAACCAAAACTGATCCAATATTTTTTATTTTTTCAAATTACAAACCGATATGTCTAACATTGGATTGGATTGATTCGGTTCGATTTTTCGATTTTTTGTTGCATCCCTAACTGCTACTAGGCATGATTGATATTGTCCACTTTGGACATACAATTTCATGACTTTATTTTTTATTTCACTAAAAAATCCTCATTCTAATGGAGATTGTTGTCATCACTTATATTCATGATCTTCTTTCTTATTTAACCAATGTGAGATACTTTGTTTACCTCCTAACACTTTCGTTTTATAAATCTTAGATCTATCCAAACTCATTACATATAAGCCCCACGTGAATTTACTTCAATCATCATATAGTTTTAGGAATTAAAAGCAATAGATTATATATATACATGAATTGATGAATTATATATACAAAATTTCCTTAAATGGTTAATTGAAAAAAAGTGAGGAAAAAAAAAATGAAGAAAGAGCTGATCTTGATGGTGTGATTTTCATAACTTACATTGTGCACTTCAAAGATTATTTATTTTGAAAAGCTTCAAAGATTATTAAATTGCATCATATTCAGAAACTCAAATCCCACTTTTTTTCATTTCTAAAATTTAATAACTTTGTGTTCTTAGTTGGTGATTGGTGGCTTGTTGGTCCAATTACAATACAGATCAGTGGGGGCCATTGCCCAGCTGCTCTATTCTCCCACCTCAAAACTTTTAATTATTTTTTCACTCAAATGTCTAAGTTGAATTTTCATATCATATTTAATGCTAATGGTAGGTTTATATTTAGATTTTCTTATGGAAAAAAGTGGACAAGTTAGATATATATGTGGCTTTAGATAATTATAAGAGAAAAGTTCACGATTAAGGCATATTAGAAAACATATGGTAAATCTGTCAATCTTTAATAAAATTTGCAAAAGTAAATTTTAATTTAATAAAATAATTACCGTATTAAAGAAAAATGACAGATTTGTCCTCCTATTAATATTAATATAGTATTTATGACTTTTCTTTTATATTGTTAAAAATTATTTATTTTTTTTAAAAAAATTCATAACTTCTTTCTCCAAGATTTGTGTCTCATATAAATAACTAATTTCAACCAATCTCTAAAAAAAAAATCCTAATTGAGAAGATAAATTTATTTATAAAAATACCCTTCATTTGTGTTTTAAAATAATATATTATTTGTATTAATACTTACAATATGTATGATGTATTTTAATAATTCAAAGTATTTATTGTAAATCAAGTGAAGTATTAATGGGTATTTATTATAATACAATCTATGTTATAAGTATTATAATATAGTATTAAATTAATACGTATTATTATAGTCATTAAATATAGATATGTACATGTTCTATGTAATTATATCTTATTAAAACTTAATACAATTGTGTAAATACACTTGTGAAGTAATGTATACTTATTATAATACAATATTAATAAGTATTAATTATAAGGATATAAGGTATTATAATACTCAAAATCAACTATATTTATAAATAATAGCAGTATTAATAGTAATGTTTAATACTATTATAATTAATACAATATTGTTTTTATTCTAAAAAAATAGTATTTTTTTAGCTTCCATAACCTCGAGTTTGGAGTTGGTTTTTCTAATCTATTATTTTGATAGAGGCGGCAATAACAAACCTTCACCAAGAACCTTATCAGAAAACTGCATTAAAATGAAAAAGCGAATAAATCAAAGAGAAATCACTGAAAAAAATGAAGGAATCGCTAGAATAGACGAAGAAATTGTCGGAATCGACGTGGAAAAAAGAGAAAAAATGAAATGGCCAGAAAACCTTCAAAATATAGAAGAGGAGTTTGGATCGCAGGAAAACTACCGGAAGAAAGAGGTAGACGAAGATGGCGTTTGAAAACCTTCGAAAGAAAGAAGAAGACGAATATAGGGTTCGAACCCGCCAAAAAACCTCACAAAGATGGAAGATGAAATTGCCAGATTTATTTTGGACAACGTGCAGAAAAAAAAACAATATAAATTTTATTTGGAAAATGTATGGAAAAAATAATAATATCAAAGAGTAAAATAGTAACTAGCAATATTTTGATTTAAAATTAAAAAAAGAAGGAAAAAAATTATTTTAAATTGAGATTTGACTAAATTTGTTAAATTTTTTTAGATGGTGATTATCCACCACAATTTCCCTAATTATAAAGGTAACATAAATTAGATGTTATATTTTTCTATCAATCAGATACTTATATCATGTAATATGAATTTACTTATATCATGTAAACAGATCTTCATTTGGCCTTGTTCAGTGGGAATTTGTGGTTGATTTATATAGTTCAGTGGGAATTTACTTATATCATGTAAACAGATCTTCATTTGGCCTTTACTTATTTCTCGATAATAAAGTTTGGCTGTTTTTCAAAATAAAAAAAAAAGAGAGAGAGAGAAAAAGGAAAAAATGTTTACTATATCATATCAAAATAAACCTTGCTTGATTTATATACTTGTATCAACTGTAACAAAAATAATGGACCCGACATTATATTAAAAATTTCACAACCCAATGGAGAAGTATGTCTAAAACATGTTATATTATAATATATATATAACCTAGAACATTCGTTAAAAAAGGTATACATAGAACATGCAGGCAAAAATGTAATTAATGTTAAAAGTTTAAAGTAAATAAGGAAATAAAGAATATATGAGTAACCCCAAAAGATAAAAATGAATAAATAATATATGAAAGAGCGAGGATGGAAAAAAATTGCAATGAAAGAATTGAGCCGTGAAATAGAAGTGGAAGAGGCAAGAAAAGACGGAATAACATATTTATCTGTTATCTTTTAGAAAAACATATTTTGAGTTTATCGGAAAATTGGGTTCATGATTTATTTTTCATGAAAACATTGTATTGTTGTTGCTAACTAAAAAATATATATTTATCTAGTTCAATATATATTTATCAGTTTACTGTTTTTTCCAACTTTTATATTAAAAAAGGACAATGAAAAAATAGGTTCTTATTCATAATTTCTTTACAATTTTATGAAACCACTTCCATTTTTTAAAAAGAAAATATTGAAGTTTTTAACGGGGTATATAGAGAAAATATTGAAATTTAATAAACAATGTAAGGACCTGATTCATACAAGAGACCCAACTAGTCCTTACCCTAATACATGATCCATACAAGAGTCCCAACTAAGTCCTTACCGGCCTAATGCATGCAGTAAAAAAATGAGAGCGAAAATACGAAGGGCATTTAAAGGAAAACAAATTCATTTAAATATATAGTACAAGTAAATAATTTGGGAAATTATTAAATAGTTCAGGGTACCCAAAACAAATAACAGAAATCCAGTTGAAATAACAATGTATCATGCCCTAACAAAGTTCATGCAGAAGGATAAACCATAAATAAATAAAGACTCAAAGAAAATAAATGCAGCAAACCCATGGTCAATCCAGCTCGATCATCCATCCTAATAGAACCCGTGAATACCTGTGGAAACCCACAGAAGATAAGGGGTGAGTTGTTAAACTCAGCGAGGATCCCTAGCTCGGGATCTTTTAAGCATGAACTAGAACATTCAAATCAAACATCAGATACAATGAAGGGTTCCAATGACTCATGCTTCTATGAGCTGTCTAAGGCTAATGTCAAAGACCAAAACACCTTCTAGAGTCCCTTGACTCACTTGGGCAATCTGAGATTCCTATATTAGGGAGAATGTCTTGTGTGAGCAGGTAACCTGATGGCTCTCAAGACTCACACTCTCGCAGTGAACCAGTTGAGCAAATATCGGTCACAGTGGGATATCGTCCACGCACTCCCAAGACCATGGTAATGATCCTAGGATACTTGGCGGGAGAACTCTGGTAGGGGGAGTACTCCGATCGGCCGACCGGTCTCGAGCCCTAACTATGAGTGGGATATCGCCCCTCGTCTGACAACCTAAACAACACCTCTATCCGATACCCGTACCCGGGCGACGTCTGTCCTAGGTACCGGCCGTACTATAAACAAGCAAGTCCCCTTTGGAACACTAAAGCAAACCCTTGGGTTGCAACTAGTCCTCATTGGGATAACAACGGTAACTAAATTGCAATCAATTCACATGCTCATTGTAGTAAAAAGGATTCCACATACTCATACAATAGTCAACTGCATTCTCAACAAATCATATCATGCTACAGAATCAATCAATTCATTTCATCATATCAAGACATTTCAATTTAACTACCCTATGCATGCTTATATAACAAGCACGAGAACACGAGCTAACGATATAAATCCCTCACCTTGGCCGATATCCAAAGAATCTACAAAGATTTCCTTCCGGACAGCTTTCAAAAGCCTTTACTGAGTTCCCAGGCCTATAGCACACAAACGAGTCAGAATTAGCACCTTAGACTGTACAAAATGGACTTGGAGTATCAAAATTACTAAAAAATGACTATCTCTAAAAATTCGACGGAGGTGGTCAACAGCGGTGGTGTGTGAGTCAACGACGGCGACGGCTCAGAAGTGCTTTGGCAGACGGTTCGGAGACACAATAGTGGCTCGGATTGGCGCAAAAGCAGGCTTGGGAGCATTCCTTTGGTTTGGGAAGCGAGCGCGCGGCTCGGTGAGTGGTTTAGAAAGGATCTCGCGGCTGTGCATGCTCGAATTTAGGCCTGGGCGTGATCGTGCGGCGATGGAGCTTCGGTGAGCGGCTCGGCGTGTGGTTCGGTGTGCGACTCGGTCGCGTCTTTTAAGAAGACATTTTTAGGATTTCATGCAGAGGGAATTTCAATGTTGTCTTCTGGAAAAACGCGTTCAACAATTGAACTGTCTTTTGAGTAAACATGACTGTTGCAGAATTTAAAAACTAGCCTTTTGATTTGGTGTGCAAATTTTGAGGCGATTTCGACCAATCCAACACATGATTTTCAATGTTTACAGTAGGGACTTTGATTTCTGAGCAGGGATTGAAAGTCCGGGCCGCTAACGGCATGAAAATAAAAAAAAAGGTGGAGAAGGAGGATTAGGGTTTGGGGAATTTGAGATCACTTGAAAGCAAAGAAAGTTTTGGAATTTCAAATGCGGCTACGGCTGCATTTGAGAAGAAGATGTTAAATATGGCAAAATCTATCATATGTTAATTTACAAAAATGCCCATAGGGTTTAATTTACTTGTTTAACTCATTTTTAACCCAAAACTACCTTACCCTTCTCGGAATAAGACTTCTAGGGTTCTTTTTAAGGCCAAATAAATTAATTAAACTCTTCTGGGAGTCTCGAAAATTTGAAAATAATACCGTATTTACACGGAGGAAAAAACTGGGCTGTTACAAACAAAACAAAAATGAAAATAAATTTTAAAAACTAATTTTTATTTTCAAACATATGTTGGGTTTTTTAAACAAAATAAGAGTGAACGATAAAAAATCGATAAATATAAATTTTATATGTTTAATTTTTATTTGAAAAAGAAAAACAAAATGAATAGTAATTTAAGTCAGTTATTTTAAAAATATTTAAACAACCATTTTTTAATTCAATAACAATTTGGCAAAGATAATTCGTATTTATAAACTTTTAATTATAGTCAGATATTTATATCAATTGAGTTATTTCTCTTGTTAGACTAGCTTAAACAATAGTTAATTGTACAATAACAAATTGTAACATAGTTTTATTGAACATCAATATTATAATGTGTTATTTTATATTGAGGTATATATATTATATTAGGTCAATTGTACTATATGCTTTAAAAAAACATTATACTATATACTTTAATTCAATAAGTATGGCTCGAATCTTTTGATGCCTCAAATCAAAACCTTTCACTTTTCTTCATATGGATGCCCAATTAGCTATACCCTTTCCACTTAAAACAAAAATATACCAACTTTAATTTTTAAAATATTTTTTTAATGATGATGAATATAATATGCGGATGTAGAAAGTGCTTATTTTTTAAAAAAATAATTAATGAAAGTCGTGCATTTATTTTATTTCCGAAAATAAATTCTGTTAATAAAAATAAAATGCAATATTATATAATTATCTTCGGACATTATAAATGACTTAATAATCAAGAGATTATAAATTTGTATATTTTCATTACTTATTATCGTTAAATTGAAGGAAAAAAAAAACTAGAGAAATTGTTCAACCGGTATATAACAACCCAACTTATAATATGAGTAGAGTGTTCAACTTTTAAATCAAACTTAAATATTATTAGAAATTTTTTTAACAATTCAAATAGTTGGAATTTGAGGACAGACATTAAAAATCAAAATATTTAAGTTGTCTCAAAATAATAAATGTTCACAATAAATATGGAAATGATAAAAGAAAGAAATGATAAAAGAAAGATTTTGTCAATGATCACGTCAACTCACATTAATCAACCACTTGATATGCTTCCGTACTTGAGAAAAATATGTAAGAAAATGATGAGTATAATTATATTTAGTAAGGATCGATTTACATGATATAAGTATTGCAAGCAAGACATGTAAAGCTAACTAGCAAACATTAAGTTAACCATATATATAACCATACTTCACCAGTCTTTAAAAGGTGCTCTAGCACTATAGGCAATATGAAATATAGATCATTTTGCGGCACACATATAATGCACAATATTCAATAATGGTCTACATAGAGTACAATAAGCTCACACATATCATAATAAATTATAATCATTCACACAGAACATAATAAATTATATAATCACTCACAATATACTAAATTATATTCACCACCATACACATATATATAGTTTACTTACCGCTCAAACATATTGCTCAACTCATCATCAATTTTACATACAACTCATCATTCATTACAGATCAAACCAAAATATTACTGCATATTTTATCTTATGACTATGATAGTGTGTACCATATAAGTTCAAAACCTTATGACCAAGGTATTGAAAACACCATGTTACTTACAAACTCGACAAATGCATTCTACTTAAGCATATATATGCCCACAACATCGGTAGAGAAAATCCTTAATAATAAATAAATATTTTTTTTAAATTGGTTTCTATGTAAAATAGTTTTTAAAGAAATATCCGAGAGGTTATTATTTAAAATCCTCGTGGATATACTAGGTTATATCCAAAATTCATTAGACATATTTATTAGTTTAAAGTTTATTAAATTGTTTTAAGTTTAAGAATGACGTATTCAATATAAAAAAAAAGGACTTATAAACATACAATTGAGGATTAAAAAAAAATTAAAATTGTAATTTAATTTAGAAAAAATACAACCAAGTTAAGTTGAGTCAGCTCCTATAAACAGTAAAGTCATATTATTTCGGTAAGAACAGAGGCAAGGTATTTATAATCATCCATAATCGTTTTAGGTAATTTATAATTTATTCATTAACCTTAGTTAAATTAACTGTTAGTATTGTTTAAAATTGGATAAATTATAAGTTTAGTCTATATGATTCCAAAAAAATTAAGAGTATAGTTTAAATGGTTTCAAAAACTAAAATTTAGTTTTCGTGATTTAAAGAAGTTAAAATTTAATCCTTATAATTTTAAAAATTAAAATTCATTTGTGATTTGATGAAATCTAAAAAACAGATCTTATTATTTATTTCGTTATGGAATTGAATACATAGAAATTAGTTCTTCAAATATTAATGATCATGTGAGTTAAATGATTGATTTGACAAAAAAATAACTAGTTTACACAAAAATAATTAAATTTCACATCGATAATTTCGAGTGATTATGATCGAAACCTAATTATTAGATTTTATCAAATTATATGAAGTATGTTATAGTTTTAAAAAAATATTATAGAATTAAATTATAACTTTCTTCAAATTACATCAACTAAGTTATAATTTTTTAAATATATGAAACTAAATTTTAACTTTTTAAAATTATATGGATTAAATGTATCATTTATCCTTTAAAATAAGTTGATTGATAATTAAATTGTTGTTTTTTAAATGAAACATGGAATCAAACTCACACACTCGGACAATAAGCCCCCTAATATCTTTAGAAACGCAGAAGAGGATACCATCCCACTTGGAAGAAGAGAGACAAAAAAAAAAAAATTAAAAAAAATTATGGTATATATAGGCACCAGGTCATTACAATTAAGATACAATTACTAAAGAAAATAGTGATAGATTTTTAATTAGCGAAAATCATCCTAGAATATTTCAAAATTTATATGTCGAATTAACAGGACAAGAATTCTGAATTAATAATTATACATGAATTTAGATCTTCCAAAATCAACACGACAAGTATGTATAATTTTCTCTCTTTTTTTTAGTACAAATAAAGGAAGAGAGATCTGCTAAAGAACCACATGAAAATTTTAAATTTAAGGGCCATAACTTTGTCAATCATAGAATAATAATTAATGCGGTCTCTACACAATTAATTAACATTACATTAAAAACACCAACTTACATTAGCTTTATTAGAGATCACTTAAATTGAGTTTATCTAAATCTATAATGATACTTAATTTATTTACATATTTAACAAAATGTTGGATTATGATCCAACAGTTAGCTCTTACAAAAGAAAGTTAACTCAAAGTTCAAAACAAAAGAAGTTAACTCCTTACTCCACATAACTAAATTTCCCTATTTTAAGATATGATACACATCATTCCTCAAAAGACATGATCACATTCTAGTTTTTGAATGAAGTCAGGAAGTTATGCAATTTTGGACTTCATTTGAAAATAAAATATTTTGTTTTTTATTTTTAAACTAATATAAAATTTTAGAGTAAAAATATAAGGTAGAGTACACTCTTTTTCTTGAGATTCAGAAGCCTTCCTTAGTTTAGAAATGACATTGCCACATTCTATTTGTTGCGCCTATAAAATAACTACAAGTCCCAATAAATCTTTTATACCTAAAAAAAAAATGTGTTGTAAAAACAAGTTTAATTAAACATTTTGGTTGGAGAACTTATTTTTTTCCATCCACAATTAGACTTTACTATATAGATTTTAAGAAATATTTATATAATTTTTTTTATATCATTCAATGTCTAGATTACTTTACGATTCAAAAGCATCCAACTATTTGAAAATTACTTGATCAACCAAATAAAATTTTCACATTTTAAATATTTTCCATCGGATTACCTGTGCAATTTTTTACTTCAATATTCTAAATAAAATAATTTTTTTTTTCTAAGGTAAAATAATTTTTTTTTCAATTTTTAAAACCAACATGTTTAATAATATTAGTATATAAGTAAAATGGAAATGGTTTTGGCATTTTACTATTTGAATTGAAGAGTGAAAGCCATGCAATTTTGGACTTCATTTAAAAATCAAATATTTTGTTTTTTAAAATTAATATAAAAATTTAGAGTAGAAATAGGGAGAGAACACCCTATTTCCTAAGATTGGGAAGCAATAAAATTTGGAGTCTTTCCCTAATTTGGGAATGACACTGACACATTCTAGTTCTTGTCCTCATAAGAGGTCATGCTTCGAATCTTAATAAATTTGAATTTTAAAAAAAAAGTCTTCATAAGTTTTTTGTACTTTAAAAAAAATATGTGTTTTTTTTTTTACAATAAAAAATGTGTTTTTAAAACAAGATTATCTTAACATTTTGATTGCAGAATTTATTTTTTTTCCTACACTTTTAGATGTATAGATTTACTTCACATATTTTTAAGAAGATTTAAATTTATTTTTAAAAATATTTTATATATTTTTTTGATATTCGTAAGTGTCTAGATTAATTTAAGATTAAAAAACATACAACTCGGTCAACTCAATAAAAAATTTACATTCTAGTTCTTGGGTGTAGGAGTGGAAGCGAAGCTCCAGAATTTTTTTGCTTGTTTTTAATTTTTAAAACCAATATGTTTAAGAATATTGGTGTGTTGGTAAAATGGGAACAGACATTTTAGTATTTGAATGCAACACTTAATTTTGGACGTCATTTAAAATTCAAATAATTTGATTTTTAAAACTATTATAAAATTTCAAAATTTTTTATATTTGTGAATGTCTAGACTACTTTACGATTCGAAAACATCCGACTACTTTGCAAATAACTTCAACCTAATAAAATTTTCACATTCTAATGTTTGATCGCACGGGTTGAAGAAAAGTTGTGCAATTTTTTACTTCAATTTTCGAAATAAATTAATTTGTTTCTAATTTTTAGAACCAACATGTTGTCTTTCAGATTCTAGTAGTGGAAGCTATGCAATTTTGGACTTTCATTTTAAAAATTAAGTAATTTGTTTTTAATTTTTAAAATCAATATACAATTTCAAAGTAAAAATAGGGGAAGAGAACACCTATTTAATGAGATTGGGAAGAAGTCTCTCATTAGTTTGGGAATGACACTGACAGATTTTATTCCTTGCTTTTATAAGATGTCATGTAAGTTTTAATAAATCTTTTATTCCTCAAAAAAATGTGTTTTTAAAAAAAGATTGACATATCATTTTGGTAACAAAATTTATTTTTTCTATACTTGATGTATAACTTTAATTCATTTATTTTTAAAAAGATTTACAATTCGAAAACATCTCACTGCCGGCAAACAACTTGATTAACCTAATAAAATTTTCACATTCTAATTCTTGAGTGCATGAATGGAAGAAAAAGGGTGCAATTTGTTCTTCAATTTTTGAAATAAAATAATTTGTTTTAGTTTTTAAAATTTAATTTTTAAAACCAATATATTTAATAACATCAGTATATCGGTAAATGAGAACCGTCTTTTAGAGATGTCCACGGGGCGGGGTGGGGCCGGGGAATGGCTTCCCCGTCCCCGTCCCCGCCCCCTAATTTAATTCCCGTCCCCGGAAAAATCTCCGTTTTTTTTCTCGGAGATCGGGGCGGGGATTCCCAGCGGGGTCGGGTTCCCGCGGGGATTTTTTTTTTTTTTTACTTTTTAAAATATTTTTTTGGAAAATAATTTTAAATAATTAGATTTTCTTAGAAAATATCTATAAATTTCAATTATAATGTTAATTAT
>JBBMKA010005822.1:0-11042 GCA_037833695.1 Sechiopsis laciniata | reverse complement strand
TTTCTCTCATGAAACACTAGATTAGAGGCAATGTGGATTGCTGCTTGATTGTCACACCATAGTCTAGTAGGTATCGCAGTTTTCACTCCAATTTCATTCAGTAGTTGAACCAGCCATACTATCTCACACATTACTTGAGACATAGCTCTGTACTCTGATTCGACACTTGAACGAGACATTACGTTCTATTTCTTACTCTTCCACGATACCAAATTACCTTCCACAAACACACAGTAACCTGAGGTTGACCTCCTGTCCTCCTTAGAACCTACCTAGTGAGCATTCGATATTAGAGTGCCCATGGTTTTTGTACAAAACACCTCTTCCAGGAGAAGAAGATTTGGTATGGAATTTTATTATCCAAAATAGAAGAAGACATTCGATTAATGAGAAAAGATGCAGTAGACACAACATCAACCAAAAAAAGTTTCGAAACATTCATTTAGAAAGATAGGGTCCGAGCTGTTTTGAGCAGATGCCCGTTCTTGCGTTCAGCCACCCCATTTTGAGACGGTGTGCCCGCACATGATGATTGATGAATAGTACCCTTCTCACTAAGATAGGAATCAAGAAGACCCGAAACATATTCACCCTCATTATAAGTGAGTAAAACTTTTATATACATATTATATTGATTATGAATCTCAGCATTAAAGGCAAAAAAATAAGAAAACAACTCAGAATGATTTTTCATTAGATAAACCCAAGTAACACAGAAAAAGTCATCAACAAAAGTAACAAAATAGTGAAACCCTATTTTAGACACAATAGGACTTGGACCCTAAACATCGGAGTGGACCAACTCAAATGGAACATTAGCTCATTTATTAATCTTAGGACAAGAACTCAAACGATAAAACTTTGCAAATTGACATGACTCACAATCAAAAGATGACACTTTATTGAATTCTGGAAACAGTTTCTTCTAGACAGACAAAGAAGGATGACCCATCAAGCAATGAACCTCTAATAGAGATGTAGTACTCGTACATGACACAACTTGGACTGGTTGCTGATCCAAGATGTAGATACCCCCAACTTCATGCCCCCTACCAATAATCTTCTTCGTCAAATGATCTTGAAACAAGCAATAACCAGAGAAAAACGAAACAATGTAAGTCACGAGATAGCTAACTCACTGAGAGTAAGTTATACGAAAATGTAGGTAGACAAAAGATAGAAGACAACTACAAGGTAGGAGTAAGAACGATCGATCCTGACCTCTTGATGGGAGACAAGGATCCATAAACCAAGGTAACGACAGGAAAACGAACAGATGACAACGGAGTAGAAAACAAATTTATGTTACCTGTCATATGAGCAGTCGCCTCAGAGTTAATGACCCACTTCATAGATGACGAAAGAAGACAGTAATTGTTACCATATTCAACTAAGGTTGCAGTAGGTGGGAGTTTTGAAGGTGATGGCTGCGATGAAGTAGAAGAAACCCAGAGTTTAGTAAACTCATCAGTAGAAGCTCTATCATTAGACACAAGATGGGCTTCCTGAAGCCTCTGATTCTGATATTGCAGTTTCCTACAATCCCTCTTGAGGTGACCTGACTTGTAGCATTGATAACAGGTTCTTTTTCCTTGAGCTTCCAGACGTCGGTTGTCACCATTGGTTTCCTAGCGTCGAACATAACCAGACTTTGACACAGGAGGATTTACATTTCTCCTACCACTTTCGTCATTCCTTCCAAGCAAGGCACTATTCGATTGCTTAATAACATACCCTTATGTGCGTTGCAGCCAGTGTAACACATCATCCAAAGATAGAAGTTCAGTTCCAGACAGGGTTTGAGATCGTGCATTCTCATGTTCTGGACTAAGACTTCTCAAGAAGTTGATGACCCCCGTCTTTTCTCTTTGAGCCTGTTTGACTGCGATATCAACACTAAAAGGCATTAGCGAGTTTAACTCAGCATCATATATTCTGCTTGTGCTTCGTGTAATAGGCCATCGGAGCCTCTCCATTTCGATCAGCATGGAAATAAAACGAGCAGACGTCAAATGTCCTTGTAACTTGCTCCTTACCCGAGTACAAGAAATCCACATAAGTCATAATTTCTTTCACGGTGGTGCAATGACTCACCAGATCCATGATCTGCATCAGTTCGATCTCACCTTTTCTTCTCCTTATTTTCCTTAAGTGTATCTCCATCGATGTGCCCTTCCATCTCATTACTCAACAAGTAATTTCGAATCGTTCGATTCCAGTCTAGGTAATTCGTGTCATTCAGCTTACGTTTTGTGATTTTCATTGAGTGAGAAATAACACTTGTTTGCTTATTCTCAGCCGTATGTCACCAACTTAAACAGAAAAAGAAAAAAAAAAGCAAGTAACTTGAATAGACAGATCTAAAAAATAGCAGAAATATTGCCAGAATAGACTTTAATGGTCAGATCCGAGAGAAATTGATGTAAAAAAACTAAAAAGTGATTCACAGCCTCGTAGATCACCATTTCGTGAGAAAAACCTACAAGAATCCATGAGCACACAAGCCTGTACGTGCCCGAACTTGTCCAAACACCTTGATTGCCGTAAACAGTACACCCGAGAACAAAACTTTAAATATGAAACAAACTACAACTCGAAACAAAAAAAAATTACATATACGTGTAGAGCATGAAGATCACGATCAAAACCCATACAAAACGCTCCGATCGGAGGTGTACGCGCCGTCACGCGTAGCTTTTTCTGGCAGTTACAAAAAAACAAGTGGCTGCACATTGTCTGACTTTCGGCGGCACTTGCGGCGGGCTCCGATGTTAGATGGCAATGATTTTTAATGGTATTTAAATATTGTTTCACGAGCTTTCTTACGGTATATTGTGTGTTGAAAACGAACCCAAAAAAGCTGATGAAATTGTGGTTTTTCGACGAGCGCACAGTACTGTTTGGAAAACTGCTATTTCCGAAAATTAGAAAAATAAAATTTCTTGTAAACGGCAACGAAGATTCTTCTTCTCGGATGACGGCACCCAAAACTACAAACCCCAATCCTTATCTTTTAAAAGCCCTAGATATGTCTTGATACCATGTAACAGTGAGACTTTAGAGTCGTTCAATTATTCAATGAAAGACAATGTCTTTATATAATAGTTACAACGGGCCTAATGGGCTTAGATCTATTAAAGCAATAAATTATACAAGAAATACAAATATACATTTAATCTCTAACAGAATGGAGTAGTTTTGATTGACCCAACTAGTTTTTATTTTACATTTTTCCTATATTCGCAAAAGGCAAGTTTAGAAACTCATAGAAATTTTTTTATTTATTTATTTTTTATTAATAATATGTTATTTTAGTTTTGGTCTTGGGTTTATTCCTTGTGTGCTCCACTGGCTTTGCATGCGTGTGTCTAAAACTTGAAGGATTTGTCATCTTATTTACTGTTGTTTTATTGCATTCTTTCCCACTGAGACTTGTGGAGGTTTTTTTTTACATGATTGTTGATGTGTAAGGAAATATGGATTGTTGATACTACTCTGCTGGGAGATGTCTACAGAATGTACTTGGAGTTTTGATGCAGCTTAGGCTTGCTACTAGACTAGAGATTATCTAAGTTAAGTTTTTATGTATCTTCATGATTTACATTCTAAGCTTCATTGTATTTGTATTGGCACTTCAGAAAATTTGCACGTCTCCTCTGTTAGCTATGCAAATTTGAAGAGCTTTTTGTTTTAATTGTTGGATTTTGACGGATATTAAATGCATTTGGGTCCAATTAGATTATTTTTAATGCTATTTATGCTATTTATTTTTTTAAATTAAATATTCAATAATGTGATGCCAGCTAAAAATCAAGGTGAAATTTAATGTCGGACACAATTTTGGTCCGTTATTAAAGGTAAAAGATGAGGACCGTCATTGAAGAAAAAAGATTATGGGCCAAAACGCCCGTCATTAAAAGTTGAGATGACTGGCATTTTATGCACGTCATTGAAAATGAAAAATGACAGACATTGGCCATGATTGAAAATGCCTCTATCTTTCGTCTTTGATGTCACTCGTTTTGATGTCGGGCACTTGCCTGACATCTTTTATCATAAATGATGGGCAACGTCTGTCATTTATTTTCTGATTTGTAGTAATGAATCCAAATTAGTTATAGGTCAACCTATGATCAATCTAATTTAAGATAATTTTATTTTTTTGAACCCAATCAAATTTAAAATAGTTGGCAATCTAACCTAACCTGTAAAATTATATTAGATTGAACAGGTTTTTCAAATTGTCCGATTATTTGGAAATCAGGCATGTGATCATTTAGTAGAAGCATATCATCCAAAGCGATAAGAGTAAAAATTTTATAGCATCTCTATTGGGCTCATGAAACCATCCACTTTAATCCTCACGAGTCATCTCCCTCAACTGCAATTATTTTTTACATTTTTGGATGACAGTTAAAAAATAATTTGGAAGGAAAAGAAAAAGAAGAAAAAATACGTGTTCACACTTGTATGGAAAAAGCTGGTTGGTTTAAAAAAATAAAATCTCTACAAACTTGTTGGTTTTATGGATAAAATCTCAAAATGATGATTAGATTTTGGGGTTGGGTGTTTGAATAAACTTAAATGTATTTTTTGATATGGAATAATTAATTTTGGAATTAGTGGGCAGACAATGAAAGAATTAATGGATTATTAATTTAGCAGAGTAATTAAGGAATGTAGATTTTATTGTTTTAGCAATTAGTGGAGAATACTTGTGGAAAGAACTTGCAGACCAAGTTTGTAATAGGCTATAAATAGAGAGTTATTTTATTACAAATTATAGAGACAATTGTAGAGAAAAGAGCCAGAGCAAGAGAGCAATAGAGAAAAAAGAAGTTGAGAAATAAAGAGGAATTGTTTTCTCGAGAATTTGTGAGTGTTTTTGTCTCTCCAATAAAGAAGCGAAAAACTTGCCTGATTGTGTTATTTGTGTTTTATTTGTGATTCGACTTCTACAAATTGGTATCTAAGCGGCATCTAGATTTTACATTGGGGAGAAGAGAGGAAGGGAAAGATAAGAGAATTGTCAACCAATTTTTAGTACATCACAACATTTCCTCAACTCCTCCTCAACCTCTTCTCCAACTTTCCATCAATTTTTTTAATCTAATTCTATCAAATACTATACGAAACCTCATCTAATTCTCAACGATATGATATAAAATAAAATTATTAAATGTATAAATTAGTGCAGCTATACCATGATTACAATAAAACAAATTAAAATAAATATCTCCCTTTAAATATCAATTGTCCCTATTTAAAACCTCTCCTCTCCAAGATATCAATTGTGAAACAATTACTTCATATTTCTAAATCCTTTTATTTTCACTTCCTCTTCTTTTTATCTCCTTCTCTCCTCTCATTAACTCCAAAATTCAATCACCTCAAGCTAAATAAGTTAAAAGAGCCGCTCAAGAATATAATTTCCTCATTCTAAAAGATAAAGCATCAAAGATGGAATCAACTTAATTTAAAAAAAAATGGAACAAACTTTATTAAAAAAAGATGGAATAAACTTTATTAAAAAAAATTGGAATAAACTTTATTCTGTAAAAAAGATAGGAAACGGTTGTAAATAATAATTTGGAGAAAATGAGCATACCACAACTGTGATATTTAGATGTATTAAGAAGAACAACTCCAAGGTCTTGTGATTTCAGTCCTCCAATATTAAATGTTGAGAATATTCTAATCCAAATTATAAGTTTCCCAGGTCCACACTTGTTCACATCGAGTTCTATTGTGTTGATGGTATTTATAATCTATGAGTGGGCAGGTAGCGTTGAGGGTGTATAAGATCAGAGCAGGAGGAGTAGAGAAATATGGTAAGAAGGAATTATTATGTGATTTTTTTATGTGTGTTTAATTCCAAATTAATTAATTAAATTGTTCCATAATGTTTTTACATGGGCGGTGGAAAGGAAACGACGGGGAGTGGAAAAAGTCGGCCATGCCACTGGGACAACACGGTGGCATGGGCGGAGACGTATGGGATGATGGAGTCTTCCCATCGATTAAAACAGTGAAGCTTACTCTTAATGATCGTATCGAGTCCATTCAGACTAAATATGTTGTTGACAATGAAAACTCAACTTGGTCAGATAGGCACGGCCAAAGTTCAAATGATAGAGTACAAGAAGTGGTACTAGTTTGTTATGTTTTTCATACCAATATATAAGAATAGCCTTTGAATGTATATATTGTAATTTTGATGTTTGTATTCATATGATATTCTCAATCTAAAGAGCTGGCTATATGAATTTCAGGTGGTTGATCTTGAATATCCGAATGAGTATCTAGTTTCAATTCATGGCTGTCTGGGTGACGATGGTGCTGGCCATTGTGTGATTCACTCATTGACTTTGGAAAGCAACAAAAAGAGTTATGGGCCATATGGGAAGGAAGGAACAAAAAGATTTTGGTTTCCTACCACTGGTTGTAAGATTGTTGGTTTTCATGGTAGATCTGGTCATTCCCTTGATTCCATCGGGATTAAAGCTGTTTCAATTCTCAACAACATCAAAACCCCAAGTTAAACACTTTCTCTTTTTTTTAGCATGCTAGTTAAGCTATTCTCTTGCTGGCCAATAATATTTACACTTATATGGCTATACGGATAATATTTAAACTTAAAAAAGTAAGAATAAATCTTAAAATAAACAACCAAGTTTATAATATATATATATATATTTTCACGCATGTGAGAAGTATAGTTTGTACACTATCAAAACGAAAAAAAAAAAATAGTTACACTTGATTATAGCAGGTTCATCACATGATGTAATTATGAGATTTAAAGATTATTTGAGCTTATGTTTTTATATGAAAGATTTAAGAGTTTTGTAATATTATTTGGGCATTGAAGTAGCTTGAAATGAGGAAGGTATATATCTTTGTCAATATATATAAAATTTAGATATTTTGACTGAAACTGGCATGCTAGGTTGTAAGCCTATTGATACACTTATAGAATAGAATCATCAACTCAATCATGTCGAGAGGGAGCCGTATCCACACCCGACAGATATCATCATTTAGTTGAACGTCTTGCTTATTTATTTATAAATCGTCATGAATTGAGTTATGTAATGTGCATGCTCTTGTACAATTCATTCCACAAGTTCAATATTGGGATACGACCCTAAGTATATTGTGCTAGTTAAAGGGGGTGACATGTCAAGGTATATTGTTAAGGTCTATCATTGAGATGGATTTGACTGCCTTTTGAAGGCAGTGTTAGGAATTGTTAAGGGTTTATTGTCATGAATAAATATAAATATTTCTAAAAAGTTAATGGAAACCAGAGGTTTAAGCTTTTCTCAAAATTGCCATGTTTTTCTATATTTATCATGGTATAGAGTCATGCCTTCCTTAAAATTATTGTGGTATCAAAGCCTCTCTAAATTAGAGATGATTATTGTATAAACATGATGGTATGTTTGTTGTTAGTATGAGTTATTTGACGATTTGTGAAATTTGCGCGATTTGTGCATCGTATTAGCAGTATATTCTATTCAGCGGCTTAATAGACAATAGTTTGATAATTGGTGAAATCAGCGCGATTTTTTTGGTGCAATAAAGCATCATATTAGCGGTATATTCTATTCAATGGCGTGATCGACGATAGTTTGACGATTCGTGAAATCCACGTGATTCGTATTGTACAATAAATTTAGCAACTTATTTATGGTATATTAAGTTCGACAACGAGATCGACAATAGACATATAACATATAACTTGTCTCTACAGATTTTCATAATGTATTTTTTTGATAAAGATAACTAAAAAAATACTCGATTTCTCATTGAAGATAAGAACAAAAGTATTATTCTTGCCTTAACCGATTTTCATTATGTATTTTTTTGAATCGTGGAATAGGTGGAAAATACCATATAACTTTTGCAGAAATATCTTTTTGTTTCATCTTCTTACTTCAATTAAAATTCTGTCTTTATTCACAACATTTGGGGGCAAGTATTTGCACTGACATATTCTTTTCTATATAAACAACAATCATCGATTTTTTTCACAATCCATTCATAAGGCACCCAAGGTTTTCTTTGTTTGATCGGTATGACAACCCTAGAAGGGGTGAATAGGGTTTCTTAAACTTTTATTAAAACTTTTTATAATGTGGGCCAAATTAAACAAATGAATTTACTTTTTACTAAACAAACAATTTAACGAAGAATACCATGTAAATTAAATAAGAAATTATCAAAGACCGATTTCAAGCACCCTATTTAATTCTAATATTAAGATTGGTAAAGAATATATCAAGATAAAATTATACCAACCAAAATAAACATATAAGAATAATTAATATAATATAACATTAAATTAATTGAAAAAATAAATGAAGTTAAGTATAGAGAAATTGACACCGTGAATTAATAGTGGTTCAGCACGCCCACTCCATTTCCTAAGCTCCTCTTGGGTATTCTTCTAGAACAATGAAGACTCTTTCCACGACTTAGAGTCAAACCGTTACAACGTTCCATTTGCGTGAGCAAGAACAAACTCGATCTTTTTCATGGCTCAAGATCAAACCGTCACAACCACTCTTTTTTGGGATCAAGAGAAACCCTTGCAATGATTTGAAAATTAAAGATCAAGATGAACAAACTCTCTCAAAAAGTGGATTTACAAACTTAACTCTTACAAGTCAATCCTCACCATACAATAATTTCTCTTTCAATAATAAGATGAAAATAAAGAAATTGAAAGCTTGGAGAGAGCAACAATGGAGGCTTCTTTATTTTGGAGGATGGAGAAATATGAAACTTAATGTCTTTACTTGGAGAAAAAGGTGAAGCTTAATAGATACAAAGATGCAAAGTTACCGTTAGACACAATGCATAATAATATTAAATAATCAAAGTTACCGTTAGACACAATCTATAATAATATTATAATATTCAAAGTTGCCATTAGAGAAAATGTATAATAATATTGTAATATTCAAAAGTTGCATTTAGACAAACACATAAAAATAATATAACAACATATAATTTTCTTTCCCTTTTGAGAAAATTACCGTTAGACACATTTTCAAATAATAACATAATAATGTATACCTTTATTTTCCTTTATTTTTTACTTTCCTTTTACCTTAACTTTTTAAAACACAAAAAGTCTCATTTATCAAATATCCTATAACAAGCCGACTTTCTAAATTACTCTAATGGGGTGTTACGGGTGCATACATTTAAAATCCAAAAAATCGATTTAATGATCACATGCAATTTCCAATGAAACTCGTAAAATCATGAAACACAATTGATAGTTCGAAAAACATACAAAATAGGGTTCGGGATCCCAATAGTTCAAAACGAAATACAATTAAGTAGAGTTTAAAACATAAAGTTCGACACGAAGTAAAAACAATGCAGAAAGGAAGTGATGACACTGTTTCCATGATCAATGCAGCTCCCAGCCTAGCCACCTCGAAATGGATCAGTACCTGAAAATGTAAGTGGTGAATATATCAAAATATACCCAGTAAGGATCCCCACCATAGGGTGAAGCATGCAAGCAGACACAAGTTAGAAAATACGACAACTGAAGCTAAGTGCCACGCACATGTGTGCCCGACCCCCGGGCCAGTCATGAGCAAACAATGTCAAACGACATCATGCAAGCCATGAGCAAGATATGGCTAAAAGCCGAAAAAGCATCTGACTAGTGTTAGGAGAGGACCACGAGTGAGAGAAACACACAAGTTCTCTAAACCTCGGGTTGGGACGCGTCCTATACCGTGTCTACAGAGACATACACAAATGTCTCGGGGTAGCCTGACCAACATCAGGGACCTGCCAAACGGCATCAGCGGAGACATACACGAATGCCGGAGTAGCCTGACCTCTATCAAGGACTCACCACGCTGTGCTCACAGAGACATACACAAATGTCTCGAGGTGCTTGACCTATGTTAGGGACCCACCAAACTGCATTCGCGGAGACATTTACAAATGTCTCGGGGTAGCCTGACCTCTGTCAGGGACCCGTCATGCTTCTGCTGCGCCACTCTAATAGCGTATCAGCAAAAGGTAAACACGAATACTAATAAAGTCACCCAATAAGATCCCTAAACCTGGGATTGGGACACATCCCATACCGTGTCTGCAGAGACATACACAAATGTCTCGGGGTAGCCTAACCATCTGTTAGGGGCCCACCACGAGTGAGGGAAACACACAGGATCTCTAAACCTCGGGTCAAGATAACGACACACTAGTCGTGTCAGCAAAGGCATAGTCGAATGCCAGTAATGTCACCTGACCCTGTCAGGGAAAGCCACGAGTAGAGGAAACTGCAGGGTCCCTAAACCTCGAGCTAGCTAGGGGCTCCATCTACTAACCCTAGCAGGCAGGGACCGTCCTTCCTACAGATAACATCTGATAATACATGCAGGCTCAGTGACAGGCTTCCCTTTGCGCCATCATTTATCCTAGTGGCCTCTTGATAGCTCTCAAATATAACACTATTTTGGCTAATATTTTAATATATTCTAAAGGTATTTGTGCATTAATCGAATGAAATTTAGAGTTAGAATAGCATTAAGATGGAAAATTTATATAAAAGAAATGCATGCATGATTTATGAGCGTAAATATAAATGGCTAGGGAAAGTAGCACATTTTAGAGTAAAATGTGAATGTTGAATGCTTTTTGTTCATAAATGCCAAGAACCCTTGCTGCGCTAATTATTGCTATGTCTACAGAAATTAGATACATTATTAGCATTGTATTCAAGGGAATTTGGAATGCTAAAAGCGTCGTAAATCAGAACAACAAAGCGGACAACTATAAAACCACATGGTATATTCGTAATGGTCGTTGGACAAAAAGCAAAGCGATGTGGAGATAATAAGAGCAATACGGAGCTGGAAGCGTCGATGCAAAAATCGTAAATCAGATGCAAAAGCCTCAATAAGGAAAGAATCGGATGACGAGCTGATGCCAACTATCAGATTGCAGAATAGACAAACTGCAATAATCATGGGATTCATGCCTTAATCAGCAAAGATGTGATT
>JBBMKA010005820.1:0-11043 GCA_037833695.1 Sechiopsis laciniata | reverse complement strand
CCGATCTTATATAGATTCACATGTGTGTAAGACTAACTAATAATATAGGTTGTTAGTATATTTGTAAGAAATATGCACTAATAACATTGATAATTTAGATTTAAATATAATACCATGCATTTATTTTCTTTCTTTATTTATTGTTTTACATATTTGTGGATCATGAGTTGAATCAAAAAGAAAAAAATCTTTATTGCTCTAAAAACTATAAAAGTCAAATGCCAATTTTTAGGATTGAACTTGTGATCGTGGAGTTAAAATAGATTACCACCAATTAAGATAATCAACACTTCACCAACCTATTCATTAGTATCCATAATTTTGACTCTTAAATTTAATCATCGTTTTGATAAGTTATTATCAGACTAAGGTGTTAATTATTACACATATAAAGCTAAAGTTTGGGTCTATTATATATGTAAGAAAATCAATGACTCGAATTATTAATAATAACTTTAATAAATAAATCAATTGTTTATAAAAAGATAAACTTAAATATATTGAATTGACGTAAACCTTTTTAAGATTGGAATTGCAAACAAGTGTCGTTATATCTTTCTCTCATATAAAAAAAATAAGAAAAAAATATGAAGTTTGTAACAATTATATATTTAAATTTTCAAAAAAAAAAAGAAATTTACATACCTAAACTTTTAATGTATTGGATTGACGTAAACCTTTTTTAAGATTCGAATTGCAAACAAATGTTGTATTGTTATATCTTTTTCTCCTATAAAAAAATAAGAGAAAATTATGATGTTTATAGCAAGGGTTGTTATATCTTTGGGTAAAATACTATTTCGGTTCCTAAACTATTATGTAAGTTTTATTTTGGTCCTTGAACTTTCAAATGTCCAATTTTAGTTTCTGAACTATCGTTTTTGTTTCGTTTTAATCTCTGAACTTTCAAAAGTCCAATTTTGATCCTCGAATTTTCTAAAAAGTTTAAAAATAGTCCTTGAGTTAGAAAAAAAACTTAACTATGATTAAAATTGATGATATGGCAAAATAGTAATAAAAAAATAAATTTATATTATATTCTTCACTCCCTCCTTCTCTCATCTCTCTCTGCATTTCCATTTTAAGAAGGAAAAAAAACACAAAACCTTGATATTTGAAACAATTTCCATTTAACCTTTCTCTCTTCTAATCCTTTCTAGTTCCTTTGCCATTGTTTTGGGGGAAATGGTGATTGTTTTGAAATTTGCCATTGTTCCTTTGCCATTGAAATTTGAAACAATCCCCATTGTTTTGAAATCTGGGAGTTCCAGAGTGGGGGAAATGGTGATGGTGATGGTTTGGAATGGTGACTGAAAGTGAAGATGAAGCGGTGGAGAATTTGGGTTTTGGGGAGAGCGTAGATTCATGAAACTCAGCCACTCTGATAGATTGAGAGATTTTGCAACAATGGCAAAGGAACTAGGAAGGATTAGAAGAGAGAAATGTTTAATGGGGATTGTTTCAACTTTCAAGGTTTTGTGTTTTTTTTCTTCTTAAAATGGAAATGCAGGGAGGGATGAGAGAAGGAGGGAGTGGAGAATATAATATAAATTTATTTTTTTATTATTATTTTGCCACATCATCAATTTTAATCATAGTTAAGTTTTTTTTTTAACTCAAGGACTATTTTTAAACTTTTTAGAAAGTCCGAGTATCAAAATTAGACTTTTAAAAATTCAGGGACCAAAACGGAACAAAAACGATAGTTCAGGGACTAAAATTGGACATTTGAAAGTTCAAGGACCAAAATGAAACTTACATGATAGTTCGGGGACTAAAATAGTATTTTACCCTATATCTTTTTATCCTTTCATATTTTTCTTACATTAGACAAAGGAGGTTAACTACTATCACTTATCAAATTTGAGAAGAGATAATTTATCAAATTAAAAATTTAAAAATGTAATTATTACAAATATTATAATTTAGAGGTAGTTTGTACCATTTAAACCACTAAATAGAAATAGTGAATAAGAAACAACTTTCAAAACTCGATTGGAAACAACTTTTAGAAAAAAGGAAAAAAAAACAACAACAACAAGAAGCAAAAATCCCTTTATTTTTTCAAAAGTAAAATGTTCAATAATATAGTGAATTTGTAAGATTTCTAGAACGAAATAGAAAAAGGAGATATAAAAGTCAAAAGTCTATTCCTAAAACACATGGTATTTTAATTACTGAAAAGAAAACTGTTTAAAATTAATTGTCAAAATGGAGGAATTTTATTTGACATTATTTGTCCACTCGATTAATTTTTATTGATTTATTTTGCTACACGATTTGTTGGAAGTTCGGCCATTAGCATTAGAAGTTAGAAGTTAGAAGTTGTCAAACTAGTTTTCAAGAATTAATATTAATTTTAATCATCGTTAAAATGGTTAGAAAAATTTGTATTAAGAAAGTCAAATGAGCCAACGAAGTTCGAGCTTAGTTTCTAGGATTAAAACCAGTATCTATTTTTCCATTCAATTAAATCAGTATCTTAACCAACAATTCCAAAAATAAAAACATTTTTTTAAAAAAAACTACTTTTAATTTTCATCTCTTAATTATAGTAAAATTTAGAAAACAAATTTAATTCTAAGAAGTATTAGAAATCTTAATCAACAATTCCTAAATCAAAAATTAAGTTTTTTACTTTATTTTATTATTTTTTCAATCAATTGCAATGTTTTCTTACATAGATAATATTAATTATGAATTACACATCATTTGTATTTAACACATATGGTGAGTTTAGTGAAACTTTGATTAATTGTGTAATATGAACTAGTATATAAAACTCTTTTCGGTTGTTTTCATCATTTGAGAGAAAAGTCTAACTATCAATTGAGAGCTCTTGATAGTACTATCAATGACGATTATGTGTGAAAGTACCTCTCACATTTTGAATAGTGAAGTAGGCAAGTCTGAACCACTTTATATCGATATTCAATTTCTTCACTATTCCTTCTCTATTTGTGCTTTATCTTTTTGGATTTTTAACTTAGATTTGGATTTAGTTTAATAGATAAAAGGTAGATAACAAAATAATATAGTTTAAATGTGAAAACAATATTCATAGGTTTAATTTTAAAAAATTAAAAATCATTAATAGCTATAAAGGAGTCTTCATTTTCAAAAACTAGATTTTATTTTAAAAATTTACCCGAGATATTACATATCAAACCAAATTAGTAAATGTTTAAAAAAAAACAACAACCAAATTATTATTCTTATGGCTCTAAGTGATTCAACTAAAAAAAATCTAACTTAACGATTTAATTGTTTGATGGTAATTTAATTAAATATTATAATCACTTGTAAGGTTTGTGGTCCTCTCCCCTAACAAGGATTATAAAACTTAAAAAAAAGTCCTCAAACTTATAAATAATTAATTATTTGGTATCCAACGCTTTTCTGATTTTGTATTATTTCCGTTTAAATTTTAGAAAAAGAACTTGAATTGACCAGATTTTGACATGACTCAGAAAACAAAAGTATACAACGCGCATTCTCAAAAAAAAAATAATAATAAATAAATAAAAAAAAGTATACAACGCGCCATGTAATAACTATATGCATTTAATTTGCCCTTTTAGAAAATAGAAAGTGGTATTTTAAAGTTGCCATTTCACTAAACATCTAATGTGACCGAGTCGTTGCGCACGTACATGTGGGTTTGAATAATTAGTATGTATCCTTTTGAATATCATACTAAAAAAAAAAAAAAAACTTATTCCTCGTGGTTTAGTTAGAGATGTCTATTTTTCCTGCGGGACCGAGTTTCCTTATTTTTCATGGTTTAGTGCTTGATGTTCTTTGAACGGTATGTTTGAGGTTATTCATAAATGAAATTTCAAAAGTTTGATATAACTTAAAACTCCATTTCATAACTATTTTGTTTTTTGTTTGTAAAATTTAAGTTATAACAATGATTCAGTCTATGATTTTCTTTTTTTTTATGTCTACATTTTATCTATATTTTTTAAAACAAATCCAAATTTTGAAAACAAAAAAGTGAGTCTTTGATTTCTTTGTTTTCAAAACAATGTCTATCGTTTTCGTGAGGGTTGGCCATTACATCATCTAAATAGATGTAAGACCATATCATAGGCTTGCATGTTGAAAATTAAGGATTAAATGATCATACATGACCTACTATGCCCTTCACTTGGCCACCACCAAGGTAAGATAGAATGTGTCACTTACCTTTTTTTTTCTTTTTTTCTTTTTTTTTAATCATTTTCTTTACTAATTGCTTTCTTTACTGCTTACCACATTTAAGCTACAATTTTTTATTGATGGAGAAATTTCAGCCAATCAAAAATTGGCGTATTATTTATAAATAAATCCAATTAAATATTCGGTCAATTATAAGTGCACAATTGACCTACAATTAATTAGATTAAAATTTGATTTGTTTGAAACTTAGGCCTAGATTAAGTTAGGCCTAAGCCTATGTATTGAGCCCAAAGATTCACGAAACTCAAGTCCAATGTTAAGAACCAAAGACCAATAAAGCTTTAGCCCAATGATTAGGCCTGAAGACCATAAAGCCCATGTCCAAGGGTTAAACCTAAAGGCTCATGAAGTCAAAGCCAACACAAATCCATGAGAACTTTATAAATAGAGAGCTCTACTTCATTTTCAAAGGATCAGAACTGAGAATTACATACTAAAGACTCAAAAACTCTAGAGCTTTTATCTAGACAATTCATAATTCTTATAGAGAATTTAGAGCATCCAACCATTAAAATCCATAACCCTTTAAGATCAGTTAGCATGTTAGAGAATTCAGAGATCAAACTTCAAAATCAGAACACTCAACGATAAAGGCCCCCGCAAATCGATCGTCTCTTCATCAACATACTGAAGATTCAATCCTCCTTTGTCTAAGAACAAGCTCGCGAGCCCTCAAATCAACATCTTTAAAGTCCACATCTCGAGAGAAAGAATTAGAGGACAAATACGAGAGAACTACGGACTAAAATCTCGTGTGAACAATCACCACCAACCTAGCTTGTTCTAGCATGTATCAAGGTAAGCCTTCAATCTTTAAGAGGCAATTCTATGATGCACATTTGAATCCCTATGTTTGATGAGACCATTTATGTTGCATTAGCTTTAATGATTGTTGTTTGGAGGTTGTGTGCGACCTCTTTCCTTCATCTTATTTGGAGAAAGAGAACTAAAAAGTCATATTCACCTGAAGCTTTCTCTTCCTTGTTTAAAAAAAAATGTCTACAAAGTTTCCTTATAAGAGGCGATTGTTCTTTTCGAATAGTAAGCTAAATGTCGCCTCACCATGTTCATTCTCTCTCAACAGAATTTTCTATCGATAAAAGTTGTTACACTTTGAAAATGTTGAATTTTAAACATTTCATCCCTAAATAGAATCCCTACTTTATAGGAATGTTCTTTTTTCCATTAATTTTTTCCCTTTTTAAATTTAATTTCATTAGTATATTTTTAAAAAATGATATGAGACGGGGAAAAAAATATCTGACTTGGAGAAACTTCTACCAACGATATTTTCAACTACTGCATTTTTCTCTATGTACATTAATATACAAATGTGTACCTCAAGCTTAATAAGGTAGGTAGCATGTATATATGTTGTGTACGTATATGAATATTACAATGTACATATAATGTGCTATGCTATTAATTTACTTGTTAGTTTATATGTGTCGTAAGTAGGTGTACAATGTTAATAAATTGACATATATGTATTTGTATATGGCTTGAATAAATCTTAGTGTGCCTGTAGTATGCATTGAATGTGTACATGTCATTATTCTATATATTGAATCCATTTTAATTTTGGATATGTATATGTAAGTATGATGCATCGAGCGTGCATTTGAATGGGTAACTCTAAGTATATTAACAATGTAATTCAATTTTTTTTAAAATTAATTTTTGCAAAATCCAATTTTAAATGATAATTATTTGCTAAATCAAATGATAAAAAATGTTAAATATTTAAGATTTTAAATTTCAATATAGTTTGATCAGATTGTTTGCTAAATGAAATGATTAAAAAAAAAAAGTGTTAGATATTTGAGATTTTTACAAGATAAAGTCGAGAAACATTTCGATTTCATGGGCTAGATGTTGGGCTCATGACTTCAATGGGCTTGGTGAAACTGCCGCCCACACAAATTATCTTTTGGAATACATATTTTGCAATGTGGTACGACAACATATATATATATATATATATATATTTTATTGGATAGACTATTTTCACAAAATAATTACAAATCTAAACAAACTTTAAAGTATTTGTATTTATAATTATTAATACAGTATTATAAATACTCATTAATATATTATTATAAGAAAATATGTATAAAATAATCATTAATATCAATGATTACATTTGACCTCATAAAAAAATATATCAATTACTATATTTACTATTTTTTTAAAAAATGATTATATTTGTAATTATTTTTTAGATTTTATTAATCTTGCAAATTCCCCTTTTTTCATTATTATTAATTATTTTACGACAAAAAAAATATTTTTTTTAACTTAGTTTAAAAAATGTAAACACTTTTCTTATTCTCGATAGTGTTTATTGTTGGGAAAAACATTCCCTAATTACTGGAATAAGTAGAAAAATAATGAGAAATTAAAAGGAAAAAATAAAATAAAGAACATATTACAATCACATACAATTCTCTTTCCGACCCCAATTACAAAAACACTCTCTTCAAAACTTAAACTACTCTCACCATTGCCCCACATACACCAAGCTTAAAATGCTTTTGACTGGAATGCTTTGAAACTAAAGCCTTATGCTCCTTTTATAGTGCTTGGAGCACATCATTACCTTGCATCTTTCCGATGTGGGACAAACCCAACAAACTCTGCTGCAACATTGTCTTCTCTGACAATCATAATTCTCAGCTCTGAGAATTATAACATATTCCACCATAAAAGAGTATAACACTTGAAATCTCACATTCCAAGATTTTTTTTTTTCGTCACATGTCGATACACCTTGCTAAAATTTATGGTGTAACTTCTACCTACTTGGCTTACCTGGAAGTTCTTCAACCACCGACATAATTTCCACCACACACCTTGCATAACCGCCAAGTCAATGCCCATGTGCAACTTGTGGAGTCGCTAACATCACATCATCTACCATGGCAAAACGGACATACCACGAGGATGATTTCTTTCTTTCTTCAGAGAAAGCCGCCAGAGCCCTCGACGAGAGAAACCAGAACTTGCTCTGTTAGGACAATTGTTTCTCATGTGACCAGGTTGTCCACATTCCCAGCAACCTCTCTTTTGCCCAAAGCTTTTATTTCTTCTTCTAATTACGCACGAAAAGAACTTTCACTATGTGAAAAATATTATAATCACACAGAACTCTCTCCTCGACCCCAATTACAAAAAATACTCTCTTCAAAACTTAGACTACTCTCACCATTTGCCCCACTCTTCACAAGAGAATACAAAAAGAATTTAATAAAGTCAGTACACCAAACTTAAAGTGTTTTTGACTGGGATGCTTTGAAACCAAAGTCTTATACTCCTGTTATAATGCTTCGAGCACACTACTACCTTACATCTTTTCGATGTGGGATAAATTCACTTCTAATATTTTGCCAAAACCCAACATTTATTAATTTCCACCATAAAATTCTAATTTAATTATATAAGATCTTTTTTTTAAAGAATAATAATTATATAAGGTCTTAGACTTCGATAAATATTGCATTTTTACTTTTAAGTTTGAATAAATATTACCGTATTTAAAATTTCAAAAGTTTAATTATCTCGAAAAGAAACTTATTTATTTATAAAAAAAAAAAGTCTAAATTTTCTAAGTTGGTCATTTTAAATAATTGTAAATTCTAAAACTATAAATTTTAATAATACTAATTTTGTATTTGATTACGGTATATTATATATCAAATTCTATTGCATTTTAGAGGTGGAAATTCGAACGCATAACCTATAATCTATTGGTGATTATAGTATATATATTTTAATGTCACTAAACTATTATTTTTATTAGTGGTTATAAAGGATTTGAATGTATAATCTCTTTAACTAATTAAATTTCACACTTTAAATAGTTGCTAAGATCCCTTCATTTCTTAAGATGGAGTGTAGAAATTCATGTGATTTCAAGAAATTAAAATGTCCAAAAGAGAAAAAAAATGCACATTGAACATGAGGAATATATGTTGATGAAAATTGCACAAATTGTGTGTGTTTGGTAGGAAATGATGAGAGAATTTTAAGGCATGTGGTTTTTTATCATAATATTATTAAGTTACGTCACGAGGATTTGAGCCGTGGAGGCTATATATATTTTTGAGGTCCAATTATTATTATTATTATTATTATTATAATTCAGATTTTTTATTTCATGAAAATGATGCAAAACCCACCACGTGATTTCCAATGTATTTCTCTAAAAACTTCAACCCATTCCCACCACATATATCTTTATTTTCTTTTATGATTTTTAAGAATCAAAATAATTATTATTTTCTTACCGTGCATATATTAAAATTAATATTTCAAAAATTTAGTAACAAAAATAAGATAAACTTAACTTCCACCTAGGAGTGGAGTAATCCGTTCAACATAAATTTTATTGAGGTACATGACTCCACCAAGGTAACTAGAAAAAAGATCAATCTCATAGAGATATTAGACATTTTCCACGAGAACAACTTGTAAAGACCTTTATAAAAATATCATTTATCCACTAGCTCCTCCTCTAAATGCACCGAAAGCTTCCAAACCGATGCCAACTTATTCAAGAAAACGAATAAAAGCAGAAATAACTTAAAAATTAACAAGATGAAAATAGAAAAATTCCATAGAGGCAAAGAAAGTGTAACCACTTTCTTGAAAAAAAGGAATATCCAAGAGTTGCCCATCTCTCGAACATCTCATTATAAAATAATTATGATGATGGCGTCTCTGAGTTTCAAAGTACGCCAATAAAAAACAAGTGCAACATTCTATCACATTCAAAAAGTTGTCCATCAAATTTGATATCATCACCACCACCTTTGAATCCAACAAAAGTTCCACATACTCAAAACATATTACTTGACACCTTCTTTATAAATTTCCCGTATAACAGAAAATTCTCATGCACACTTAAAATATCAATCAATTTTTTCTTTGAAAGCTCCACGCTCAAATTCATAGAAAATTTCGGTTCAAATTCACACCATCTTCTTTATTTTTTGGCCATAAGATTTAACAATTATAACAAAGTAGAACAAAAAAGAACAATTACATTAAGTACTCAAAGCTATATACATGCCTATATGAAAGCGTAAACCAAAGGCTTATTGACGACAAAAATGTCGAAATGAAGATAATGATACGTACTCTTGATGAAGAGGTCAAAATTTCACTCATTACAAAAAAATCAAATAATTTTCGATCATTTAAGATATTCTCGTCGTTGGAAAATAATTCTCCAACGATTATTTTACCTTTAGCATATCTCTAATATTGGGGTATAAGCTATGTCAATCGCTAAATGTTGTCCATCAATATATTGAATAAACATCGACAATTTCTTTAGTCAGCATATTGTATATGCAACGACGATTATTATAAAAAAAATTTGTGTTATTCTATATGTTGATGGATAAAGAAACCATCACCGTATATTAATACACTAGCAATCTCTTCAGTCGTTGGCTTATTGAATATATGTCGACGACTAGAGAGACTATTGATATTTTAATTTTTTAATACTAAATTAGATATATATAATATAAATTTAATTTGATGTTCATACTTTAGGAAAGTAAAGCAAATCATTAGTAGAAACCAATATTCATTCATATTAAAAAACATCAATACACTAACATATTAATGTAAAAATAAAATTTAACATCCAACCCTTCTAAAAAAAAAAATAAATAAACAACCAACAACATCGTTCTAAAACGAAGAGGAAATCGACAATTTTGTTTCTTGCCGCAACCTACTATCTAAACAAAGAAAATAAAATGAGTTAAAATGAAACTTTATCTTACTTAACATGATTTATAAATTACAACTGATGCAATGCAACTTAGAAACTATTACCAAAAATAATATAAACTTAGAATTTATGCAACTTAGCTAAAATCAATATTACCTATGCAAACTTAGAAATAACAAAAATAGTTAGAAACTTATATGGAACTTGTTTACAATTTTTTACAGTGTTAGGAATGCAAACAAAGTGGTGTAGCTGTGAATCCCACATTGGTTAAATAAGGAGTAGATCTTAGGTTTATAAGGAAAGACAAACATGACAATATCATATCAATGTGGAGATCCGGGTAAGTTTGTCGTCTCTTTACAAGTAGCTGTCACTATAAGAAAAATAGTTTTTGCCGACGGAATCTGTCGGCATAGATAGTCTATTCCGACGGAAACAGCTTCCGTCAGCCTTAACTATGCTTGTGCTGATGGAATATTCAGATCCGTCGGGGTAGGTAAGAAAATCTCCCTAGAACAAATATTAGGGAAAAAAAACAAGATTTATGCCAACGGAGTAATTTTTTTGTCAGCGTAGAGTAATTTAAAATATTAAAAAAATTTATTTACGCCGACGGAGTCAAAATTCCGTCAGCGTAGAGTAATTTAAAATATTAAAAAAATTTATTTACGCCGACGGAGCCAAAATTCCGTCAACATAGAATATTTAAAAAATAAAAAATAAACGATTTTATCCTCAATTTCTAGGGTTTCCTCAAACTTCTTCACATTCTTCGCTCTCATCTTCTCCATTCTATCGCCGCTCGTCGACTCTCACTCTCCGGCCTCGGCCCCGGCAAGCGACGGTAATCTCCAAATCCTAATCCCTTTTGATTTCCGATTTCTAATTCCGTCAATTTTTCTCTCTTCGTTGAATTAGCTCATTCAATTAAGGATCTCTATTCTTGAATTAGAAAATTCAAGAATAGAGATCCTTGGGCATTATGAAATGTGAAATTCCTAAACTATAATTCAAACTATTGTTTTTTAGAATAAACCTTGCTAAGTATTTGAAAAGACTTTGATTGGTTA
>JBBMKA010005819.1:0-11046 GCA_037833695.1 Sechiopsis laciniata | reverse complement strand
AAGATAATCACTCAATAATTGGATGTCTAAACCCTACCCTAACCCTCTCTATTTATAATAAAATACCCTAACTTACTCCCCAAGTTATTGATAACATACCCTTATATTATTCTTATTTCTACTAAGACGAAACCCTATCAGTTTCAAAGTTTATGAATGCTGCATGCTTTTCGAGAATTCTAACTGGACTCTTGTATTTGCCAGATTGATCCCAGCATACTCGGTGGTCTAGTTGTAGAATTCGGTGAGAAAGTATTTGACATGTCTATTAAAACCCGTCCCATCAAATGGAGAGGTTCTTGCGCCAACCTGTTACTCTTGCCTAGAAGGATGTTTAACTTCAGTGGCACAATGTCATCATCTGCAGCTTTTTGACATTTTGTCATCCATGTTTCTGGACAAAGATACATTTTTTTCCTCTTAATCCCATATAATTTTTGTTACCTTTTTACCTCAACTTGATATGATGGTATTCCATCATCTAGATGGAAATAAGAGTTTTGGCTCTTTATGTGGATTAATCTTGTAATAGTTACTTTGTTTAAGAGAATCTTACTCTTGGGTACTTTCGAGTGAATACCAAGTTTACTTCCAGTCATTTTTATTTACTGTCCAATTGTGCCCTATGAGGTTGATATAAAGATTGTTCTGTGGTTGCTTTCTTTCGTTATGGGTCCATCACTATAATTAAAAAATTCATAAAATATGTGCCCATGACCAAGAGTTCATGTATTTGAATTTCTCACCTCTTATTGTCGCTGAACTCAACAAATCAACATAATGTGCTACTTGAAACTGTTTCCGGATTCTTCCATAAATTGGAGAAATGGTTGATTGACGACATAATCTCAGAAATGTTAAAATTTCTCCATTAGTTTATTGCATGAGAATTATTTTCACTTACTTTTCAGTTTGTGTGGACCTGTGGTTCACAAAATTTCATAAGTTGTCTTGCCGACCAGGACCAATGTGAGTATTTACATGTGGTGTAATGACAAGGTAAAGCCACCATTTTTGACCGACTTGGATCCTTCCCTGATACAATAAACTTGAGTTGTTCTTATTACAACCTTTGGATTGGGATTGTGTGTAGAGAGTAAAATGCAAGCATATTCTTCATAGAATACAAACTTCTCATTTTAGTTTTCAGCATAAAGATGTATAGTCATGCACTTTGAAAATCATGATGCTTTACATTTAGGATGGAGTCCAATGATTTCAGTGTGTTAATTTTGTCATGTATTTTTCCTTGGCCTTTTTTAGATTCTGATGAAGTTCAATGATTTCTTAGTATGTTAGTTTTTGCATCTATTTTTCATTAGCTTTTTCTCGATTCGCGAAATGCCATTTGTGATTCCTTGGAGATAAAAAGCTGGTTTTCTTTTGTAGCTCTGATCTGCTTTTCTTTATGATGACAGCATCTCTTGGAGTCTCAGATGCAGAAGAGGTACTTTCTCAATGTAAGTTGAGTTCTAATAGGAAAGCCATTCACCTTTTATCTGATGGTTTTTTTAGTACTTCAACTTTTCATATCATGATTTTTGGTTTAATAGCTTTTGTTTTGATATGAATACAAGTTTACAAAAAAAAATAAATAAATAAAAAAATAAAAAGGGTTAAATTCTTATTGTACCACTGATGAATGCCAGGTGTATTGAGGAACAGGTTGGTTTTCTTATCTTTGTATCCAAGTAGGATGTTGCTTTGTGAAGGATCATAATCATGACTTGGATTTTTCGTACAGCTGTATATAGATAGAATATAATGCTTTTTTGAACATTTGAGTAGCTTTGGAGTTTACCACTTGCTTTTTCGCTCAGGAAAAAAAAAAAGAAAAGAAAAGAAAAGGGAAGGGAAGGTTAGACTAGAATACTCTGTTTCCCTAACAATTTCAAGATTTGACAAGGACCTGTAAAATTATTTTCTCTGAGACAATGACTGGGAAATGGTGATGGATTTTCCTTGATAATATGGTGCATAGATGGATTTTTCTTTCTCTCAAACTTTGCATGCAGGGACAAGGATTAGGTAGATGAAGAAATTGCTTAATAAAGACTTTCTTGACAGAAAATAGGTTTCTTCTCTCTCTCTCTTTCCTTTATTATGGGGAGGGCTGGCAGCTTTTGTTTCTCTCTTTTGCTGTGATTTACATTGGATTCCATTTTTTAAAAATTTTAGCCTGAACTGTATGAATTATAAATGCACAGGAACTATGTTTATAAAAAGGATCTAAACTTGAAAAATCTGTTTTGATCAGGTAAGAATGAATAGGTTAACATGCAATAGCTCAACTAGCATAATGTGTGCTCATGACCAAAAAGTTATGAATTCGTATTAACCTCCCCCGATTGGTCATGTTGAAATAAAAAAAAAATGAAAAAAAAGAAATAGAATGAATAGGGAAGGATGATTAATACGTATGAAATACTTGTATAATTGTATGCACATTCTAAGCAATTGACAGCAATGATGGGTATGTTTTTGGATAAGAATACACAAATACCACGTAGACAATCAATTAGGCTAGCTAGATTGCTTGAATTTGTTGTTGGTAATGAGAGAATTTTAGTAACTGTTGCAATTAATGGAGTTAACTATTAGATGGGACATGTTATCTCTTAATTGATGTAGCAAGCAATAGCTTTGTTCATGTTACTTTAGTATCAAGAATGCTCACAAACTGATTTTACCATATTTATTGTCTAAGTTTTTTTTTTTTTTTTTTAAATTTTTTATTATTGCTTTGCCCTTTGCACCCACTACAATTATTAATTTTGGCTTTTCTTTTTCCTTCTCTAGAAAACAGGGAAAGGCACACCAATATCAAATTGATAAGATTTTTTCTGGATAAACCTGGGGTATCGAAGGCCTTACCTCTAACCGTATGCTTTTATGAACCACCTTCTTGGTGAAGTTTCGCCTGCTCCAAGTAAGTTCTAGAAGACAAGTACATGGTTATCTGAATAATTGTTGTTAGCGCATTGAATGTTTGTGGCTCCAATAATGGTTTATCTCCGAGCAAACCTTTCTAACTAAACATTTTCTCCATCTCAATCACGGACAATAATAAATGTAACTAAATATAGATAATGATAACCCATCGACAACAGTTAGCTACTCATCGCCCAAATGCCCCTTACAGAATATCTCCAAACTCTTTGAATTCTTCTGCCATTTCTTGGCATGTTTTACATGTAATGTTGAACGAATTAGGGTAAAAGAATGGAAGACTGAATAGGCTGAATTAACTTTGGTTGAATTAGAATAAAATCAATCCTCTGTTTGTACATGTAGATCATTGAAAGGATGATATGTGTGTAATCGAGAGAGATTTGACCAAATAGTCGTGTGTTTTATTATTGAAAGGTCATGCCTTTAAATAGGAGTTACAATGGGTCTTGCGGGCCTAACAGACCTAAACCTATTAATGCAATTAAACTTATAAACAAATATACATTTTAATCTCTAACAATGTGGACATTCCGCTTTGATAAAAGCAATTTTCTTGGGAAGATTTAGTCATGCATTTATTTTGGTGAAGAAATCTGTTTAATAGGAAGATGAAAGGAGATCTTCAGGCAAAGAATTAAAAATAATTGGACATTCACCAATCCCCAATTGGAGGGATCAATTGGAAAGAAGAAAAAGAAAGAAGAAAAAGAAAACATTTTTCAAATTGTTGGAACACTAAAAAACACATCCCAAGTACCAAAGTACATTCATGTACTCTCTCTCTCTAGGTTTATTCTTCATGGTCACGTGTCTTTAGAGAGAGAGAGAGATTATTATGTGAAGTGGAAGCAAAACTGTAGTTCTTTGTTATATAGAAGACAATGATTACCTTGTGAGTGAAGAAAAATGCAAAAAAAAGACAAGAATTGAGTCAAAGACAAGAAGACCAACCATCCCCTTCCCCCCCCCCTCTCTCTCTCTTCACAGAGAGACACATACACAAATGGAGGTCCCCCTCCAATCCGTTTTCCACTCCACCTAGCAACCAACCAACATCTCCTCTCTCTCTCTCTTAACACAAATATTCACAATTTAAAATTCATATTCTCAATCATTATGAGTTGGCGTAGTGGTCTTAAAAAAGTCTTGGAGATACAAAAATTATCAGTCCAATCCATAGTGGTCATCTTTCTAAAAAATAATTTACTACGAGTTTCTTGGTCAGATAATATGTCCCGTAAGAATAGTGTAGCGTACGTAAGCAGAAACGGAGACTGACTAATATTAAAAAAAAAAAAAACTCATAATCTCCAAGCAACCAAATCATCCCCAACCATCTCCATCATCATCACCCTTACCACGCCATGAAGCCTTCTCTCTCTCTCTCTCTCTGTTTTTTTTTAATCTCTACACACACATGTATGTATATATATACAATTCTCCATGCAGCGACCAAACCCAGGTGGGAAAAGAGAAGAGAGAAGAATGAGGAAACCGGAGGCGGGTCTCGGGAAAGAGAATGCAGAGAAGAGCAAATACCGCAAAGGCCTGTGGTCGCCGGAGGAGGACGAGAAGCTGATGAGGTATATGTTGAGCAATGGACAGGGGTGTTGGAGTGACATTGCTAGGAATGCAGGGCTTCAGAGATGTGGGAAGAGTTGTCGTCTTCGTTGGATTAATTATCTTAGGCCTGACCTTAAACGTGGAGCTTTTTCTCCTCAGGAAGAAGAGCTTATTGTCCATTTGCATTCCCTTATTGGTAACAGGTACTTTCTCTCTCTTGATACTCATATGAACCATTTCCTTTCCCTACATTCATGAAGAATATATCTCAAAACTTGTTATCACATGTGTTGTTTCTTTTCTTTGTATGTAGGTTGTAGATTAGAGCTTTATTGTTAAATTATTGCTAAATCCAAAAACTTGAGTGAAGAGATTAGACATATTTACTTTCTTTTTAAAAATATATTCTTCGACAACTTTTAAATATAGCCATTGTTAAGAAAATGTGGTTCATGGTAGCTTGATTTAGAAAAGTTGATGGATGTAATATTATATGATATTTGGCTTATATGTGAATAGAGACAATGCATAGAAAATGCATAGCATTTTAAGAATAATGTAGTGGATATTGTGTGAAAAAACAATTTGATCTCTATTATATATCTAGATGTCTTTTATTTTTTTTAACACATCAAAATGAGCATACATAACCTTTTTTTTTTTTAACCCATTCTGATAATTTGACATTTGCAATGCCATACTTGATTCAAACGAAGTTACCTAATATTTGAATGCATTCTGTATTTGAATCTCAAAGACTAATCAACTTGTTTTCCTTTAAAAAAAAATAAATGGAAACAATTGAATAGGTGGTCCCAAATTGCATCTCGTTTGCCAGGGCGTACAGATAATGAAATAAAGAATTTTTGGAATTCTACCTTAAAGAAAAGGTTAAAAAACAACCTCTCTTCCTCACCATACAACAACTTCGAATCATCAGATCCTAGATTGGACATGATGTTCGGAGGGATAATGGCGATGCAAGAACATGACATCATGAGTATGAACATGAGCATGGATTCATCGTCGACATCCTCGTCGTCTTCCCAGTTACCATTTTCTGCCACAGGACACAACTCCTTGGATGGTTCATCCATTCCTTTTCTAGACAACAACTACGAAATGGCTTCTATGATCGGGGCCACCAATGGCGCCTTTCTGCAGACGCCGGGAGGGTGCTTGACAGAAATGGGAATGAGAATGGAAGATCGATTTGGCTATGGAAGTTTGGAGACTCAAAGATCAATGGAGCTTGAAAGGGAAGTGACATATCTTCCACAGGAAGAGATGAACCCTCCATTAATGAACAATAAAAGCAATTATGATCAGTATTTGGCTACAAATGAGCAAAATTTAAATATGGAGGAGATGTTTGGAGACATGGGAAGCCATGGACAGTTGCCAGAAAGCTTGAAAATGGGTAATGAATGGGATTTGGAGAGTTTCATGCAAGACATATCCTCATTTCCTCATTTTCTTTGATTTTCAACCTCTACCCTCTCTCTATGAAATTCTACAATTCTTCATTTATTTGCAATTTTTTTGGGGAAAACAAAACAAAACCCTCATATATATATTCTTTGTCCCTCATTTTACACCACCCCTATGTTTCACATAAAACTTTTTCAAAGCCCTTTGTTTGAGGGAGTTTTTGGGAAACCAACCCTCAAAACTATATATATATATATATATATATATATATATATATATTTTTTTTTTTTTTTTCCTCATATATGATTTCTTATCTCTCAATAAAACCCCAAAAAATAAAAAGATTGAATAAGAAAATTCTTAGTATTTTTTTTTTTTTTGGTTAGCCATGGTTGAACCCCATGAATGGAAAAGAAAGAGAGGTTTGTTTTGGTTTTGGTCTTGTCTTTTTGGGATTGTCAAGAAGTTGATTCCCAAGTGCAGGTGCAGCTTTTATGAGATTGAAAAGCTGAGAGAGTTAGAGAGAAGGTAGAATGAAGAAAAGATAAGCATTTTGTTCTACAAATCCCAACTTGAGAGATTTTTTTTTTAATTTGTTTTTTGTTTGGTTAAGTTTGTGTACCTTCAAAACATGGTCTTTTGTTATCACCACCATATATATATATAATAGAAGGAAGCAAATAAACAAGAGTTGGATCATTTTATTTGTTGTCTTGTTGTTTATGTATGTGTACAAATGAAATTATACACTAGAGATAAAAGCATCCCCATCATTATGAGATAATTTTGCAAGGCTATTCATGTTTCAAATCATCGAGAAAAACCAAAATAGTATTTCATAATCACATGTGAATTTTTGTAAATTACCACTAGATTAAAAGATAATTTAACCAATTAAGACATACCTTAAATCAAAGTCCAGTACTAGTTGATTTACATTTTTACAATTTTAAATCGAAATCTTCTAACTTTAGAAGATCAAATCTCATGTTCCCATGTATTATGAATCTCTTTCGTAAGTTGAATTTTTACCCCATAATCAAGAAGTTAAAAGAATCTTATAATTTATTGAAAGTACCGAGCTAAAATTAAATATTAGAAATAAAAGAATCAAAATGGAATAAACCCTAGAATATGAAGATAAAATTGATATGAATAATAAAATAATAATAGCCAAATTCAAGCCTAGTTTAGTAGAGAAAACATCGGTTATAAACTTAAGGATTATGATGTAATTCCGCGCTCCACAATAGAATTTATAAAATAAATAATCAATAAATTTGAGCTCGATATTCTAGGTGAGAAAATTCAACAACAATTAGAAGTGAGAAAATTCTAACTCTGAATCTTTTTTATTCATTGACACTCTAATGTTAATTGAGCTATTATTTATGTTGATACAAATTGAACCTTTTCCTTTTGTTCTAAAAGTTGAATATAGTTATGTTTAGGTTTGATAGTAATTAGTTGAAGTGTCTATAATAACTCATTTTTAGGTTTCATGAAACTATGAAAGACAAAATTTTACTAACTAAATTGTTACTCAATTATAGAGACTAAATTTAAGTAAATTCTTATTACAATAAATTTATAGTTTAACCAATAAATAAATAATAGGGCTATTCAGTTATTTATTTATTTTTATTATTGGGCTACTCGGATTATTATTTTATTTTATTTTTTTCATTTTAGAGAAAAGATTTTGAGATTTAGTTGACTTTTGTTTCTTACTAAATTTATAGTAGAAAGGATCATTATTTATTTATTTTTATTTTATTTTTTTTTTAATTAAGTTTGAATCTAGGTATGTTCGGGATTAAATTAGTTTAAAATGCCGTAAAAAAATAATAGTTTTTTTTAATGTTTATTAAATTTAAAAATGATGGGTATTGTATTATTATATAACTAAATTGTTACTCAATTATAGAGACTAAATTTAAGTAAATTCTTACTACAATAAATTTATAGTTTAACCAATAAATAAATAATAGGGCTATTCAGTTATTTATTTATTTTTATAATTGGGCTACTCGGATTATTTTTTTTCTTTGATATTTAAATCTAATTAATAATGTAGCAGAGTGATTTATATTATAAGATACCGAACAAGCAATTTTTGTTTGTCCTGAATTTTCACTGAACACTTATACATTTAGTTGGTTAATCAAAAAAATTAAAATTAATGTTGAACCGGATTGGGTATACTTTATTTTGTTAATGTTGCAAAGATGTTCTTATAAACTTGAAAATGTACCATTAAAGTTCAGGATAAATCTTACATATTATTCTCAAAATATATATACATACATACATATTTGTCTCTTAGAAAGAAATTACACAAAGAATACTACTACTCTCATAAACAACGGAAACTGCAAAAATCGATTTTCAAGATCAAATTCATTGCCATGAATTTAAATTGAAATACAATCAAACAAACAAACTGGCAACTAACTTTTTTCATATAACATTTGGTTAATTAACGCATGAAAATAACTTAAATTTTTTGGTCCATATAACAATTTAAACAGTGAGATATCTCATCAAAATAAAGTGTCTTGTGACACTTCGGTGATTTAATTTAGGGAAATTGTAGTCGGTAATCAGTTTTATGAAACTAATTGCAAATGTGTTCAAAATGTAAAACAATTGCAAGCGTGTTTTTTCCTTTGATAATAATTAAATAATATTTTTCATAAATAGTATTATGCTCCTTATTAAGATTTATCAAATTTAAAATAGAAAATTATAAAGATATATTTAGATTTTTCAACTATTCAATTACATTTTCTCAAAATAGATTTTCCAAAAACACATTTCTTCATCTTCTTCACGCATTTCTCAAAAAAAAAAAAAAAAAAAAGCTTCCTACATATTGATTTCATCATCAACCAAAATCGTGGTCCTCAATTATCTTTGTAATCGTGCTACCTTTTTTTTGAGACAAAATTTGCTATCTCTTTATCATATACATGTGTTAACATATCCTATATTTTATTGTTATCATTAATAACAACATAATTCTTAAATATTTTAATATGTTTGATAAATATTGTATTTATTTATTGATTTAAATATAAATATTGTATTTATATTAAAAAAAAAAGGATAAAAACTGTATTTATATTTTAAAAGGATAAATACTATACTTATATTTAAAAAAAAAGATAAATAATGTATTTATATTTTCTAAAAAGATAAATAATGTATTTATATTAAAAAAAGATAAATATTGTATTTATATTTTTAAAAAAGATAAATACTATTTATCTTTTTAAAAGATAAATGATGTATTTATATTTTTAAAAGATAAATGATGTATTTATATTTTTTTTTAAAAAAGATAAATACTATATTTATTATAAATAATACAACTATTAATAGTGTATATGAGACTCCAATGTCATTTAATATTAAATCATTTATCTATTTTCACTAATATATATTAGTTTCTTAATAAAAAAAAATTAATTAAGAAAAGCCATTACATGTTGTGACATATTACCCCTATAACATTAATGTACTAGTAAGTAATGAAATCTTAAACATATCCTTAATACTATATCATTTTTACTTTGCTTTTCTTTTCTAGAGTTGATTTTTGGGTTGTTTAGTTTGTTTAATTTCTCCGTTTTAAAAATTAGATATACTTATATTTTTAAATAATCAATAAACAAAACAAATAAATATAAAATATGATGAATTAATATTCACATCTTAATCATAATACAATATTAATAAGGTACTTTTTATGTACCCATGTAAAAAAAAAATACAATATTCATATATTTTAGAATTTTTTTTTGAAATCCAATATATTTTAGAATTACTAGTATATTACACAAGTTACTTCATTTAATTGATACAAGAAAAATAATAGTGATCTAGAAATCCATATTTATTTTTTAATACATGTTGGAATATTTTCGATTTTTTTTTGGCAAAATCAAACAACTATCAATAACAAAAAGAAATCGTGCATCTCACATAATTTTTTTTTAATAAAAAAACGTTATTTATGGTCAGAGATTTTTAAGGAGATAATTATGGATTGCAAAAAGAAAGTTGAAAAGTTACGACAATTTGGGAAAATTTATTATTATTATTATTATTATTATTTGAAAATTTAATGCGAATGTTGGTTTAATGGGACGGAGGATTTTTCGCTATAAAAAAAAATGATGGAGGGTACTTGTGTAATTTCACTTTTAAATGGGTTCCTTTTTTTTAAGGTAGTGGTTACTTTTGCTAAATTTTCTTTTTCTATTTAGTCCAATACCGTAAAAAGCCCTTTAATTTATAAATCTATTCTACTCTTCAATGATTTATAACATATAAGAAACTCCAATAAATTTTAACAATATTTTTCAACATAAAGGCTAATTAAAAATCATTAAAAAAATTTCAACTTGTAATATTTCTTAACCAAATTTCAAAATAAAATAAAATTTTGAACACAACTTTTATATTTCTGAAACAGTAGTCAAATTAACATATATATTTTTATTAAAAGATTAAGCATTTAAATCTTAAGTTCGAATAATAATTGAACTTGATATAATAATAATAATAACAAAACGAAATTTCTTCTCTACGGAGTGGATTAGGAGGTGTTTGGATGAGATTTTGAATTAAAAATCAGTTCAAAGATTTATTTTGAATAATTAGAAATTTGAGTTTTCTGTAATAGTTTATTTGGATATAAATTTTTATCAAGGAGTTGCAGCCACAAATTTGTTTGGATGTGATTTTTTTGTAAATGAGTTAGAGATAATAGCTTGTTTAGATATGAATTCGAAATGAAAATTTATTTTGAATAGCTAAAAATGAATAATTAAAAATATAGCTAAAAATGAATGATTAAAAATGAGAAGTTGTTTTGAGTAGTTACGATAGAAGTAATTAGTAAATACTCACCGTAAATCCTATTTAAAATTGACAAACAAATACTTCTAATAGTCACTAAAGTGAACCTAATTTAATTAGTAGAAAAATATGAGCTATCATTTTAAAGACAAATGTTCGGTTCGCCCGCCACTATTAAACTCTTAAGAAATAATAATAACAATAATAATAATAATAATAATAATAATAATAATA
>JBBMKA010005818.1:0-11048 GCA_037833695.1 Sechiopsis laciniata | reverse complement strand
CAATGGCATGTTTTGGTTTTATCTATTTAAACTGTTTTAATTTCATGCATGCTGAGTAAGGACTAGGTTTAGAACCACTTTTGGGTCGGGTCCTTACAATCAATCTCTGTGGGATCGATAATTTATATAATTGCTCGCTGCAATTCGACCATGTGTACTTGAACGTAATGCTATTCTGAGTCATACTTAGCAACAAGTCTCTCCGAATTAGTTATTGTACAATTATATTAACACTCGAGTCGCACCGACTGCTCAACAGTAGCACCGCCGATCATACTGCCTCTAGGCTCACAGACAATGCACAACTGCTAACATCTCTTTTCTAAAACAGTATAACGCCTTTCGGCATCATTCAATTTTCTACTTTCATAAGCCACGGGGTGGCCCTCCTGCATGAGGACACCACTAAGGGCGAAGTAAAATGCATCTGTTTCTACTTCAAATGGCTTGGTAACATCAACTAATCCAAGGACAAGTCCCCTCATCATGGTTGCTTTCAGATCCTCAAAAGCTTTTTAACAGCTGCCTGACCACTCCCATACATTATCTTTCTTTAATAACTGTGTTAGTGGCGCTGCTCGCTTCGAGAATCCTTCGACTAATCGTCGATAATAATTTTCCAATCCTAAGAATGATCGAACTTCAGTTACTGATTTTGGGGTTTTCCACTCGCTGATCGCCCTTAACTTGTCCTCGTCCATGCCTATGCGCCCACATTCTATGACATGTCCGAGGAAATTAATGTGCTGTTAAGCAAAAGCACATTTTTCTTTCTTTACGTACAGCTGATACTGTCTCAACTTCTCAAAGACTAACCGTAAATGCACTTGATGTTCTTTTAGGGTGGAACTGTATATTTCTATATCATTAATGTATACTACGACAAATTGGTTGAGGTATTCATGGAACACTTGGTTCATCAAAGTGCAGAATGTGGCAAGAGCATTTGTCAACCCAAATGGCATTACAAGGAATTCAAATGCCCCATATCTTGTGACACAGGTTGTCTTGGGCTAGTCTCTCTCAGCAATGCGAACCTGATAATATCTAGACCAGAGATCTAACTTCGTGAAATATTTGGCTCCATAAAGTTGGTCAAACAGGTCTGTTATTATTGGTAGAGGATATTTATTGCGTACTATGACCTTGTTTAGGGCTCTATAGTCAATATACATAGCCGCAAGGTCCCATCTTTCTTCTTTTGGAACAACACCGGGGCATCATAGGGTGCTTTGGCTGGACAAATAAACCCTACACTGAGTAATTCATCTAACTATTTCTGGAGCTCAGTTAGCTCAGGTGGTGCCTTCGATTTTCGCTGGAGATTTGATCCCTGGTAGTAATTCAATTTCATGGTCAATCCCTTGATGAGGAGGCAGCTATTTAGGTAAACTATTGGGCATGATGTCGACATATTCCCATAGGATTTCCTAGATGTCTTTGGGAATACATTCAGTGTGGATGGGGTCATGTATTAAGGGTATCGCCATGAACGTTGGCTCGTCGTGGCCAAGTCCTCTTTTAAATTGAAATGCTAAAATCATTCGCACACCCCCTGATTGTTTGATCTTGGTAGCGATCAACGTAGGATCACTATCTGTGATAACTAGACACTTTACTAGTGGCATTGAGATGACTTTATATTCCAGTAAGAAGTCCATTCTGAGTACAACGTCAAAATCATCAATACGAACAACAACAAAATCCAAATTTCCTGTCCACGTGTCTAACTTCACCGTGACTCTTTTGGCAACTCCCACGATGGGTAGGGCCTCTGAGTTGACTATTTTCATCTTCCCAAAGTCTTTTTCTACGATGAGTTCTAACCTGCATGCTTCCTGATCAAAAATAAAATTATGGGTTGCACCTGAGTCAACTAATATGTTCTCAACTTGTCGGGAGTTGATCACAGCATCTACAAACACGAGACCCTTCTCGAGCCCTTTTTTCAAACTGACTTTCTTTTGGATTGCTGTGAAAAAATTCAACGCTCCCATTCTAGAAGTGTCATTACTTCCTCTTTCTCTGTATCAAGATCAGGTTCAGGATCTTTGCCAATTTGAGCTGAGGCTTAGATTGCTGAGAGCGAGGCAAGGGCGGCTTTATTTGGACAAAACTGCAATTTGTGTGGACCCTTACATAGAAGTCACTGAAGAAGCCTCAAGGCTAGTTATTCTGTTGTTGGTACTGACCTCGGTAAGAATCGGTATTCACATTCTATGGGTTCTTTTCACCTACTCTCGATTGTTTATCATGTCCTCCAATAGGTTTACCATTGTTTTCATTCCTTTGCCCCGTGGATTTAAAAGATTTATTCCCACTACCTTGAACGGCATTATTCTTCTTTTGAGAGCTCGAGTTGTTGGCATAGTCTAATAATCTTTTGGTGACTGCCAATGCAAACGGCAAATCTTGGACCTTTTGTTCATATAGTTTTGTCCTAGCCCACGGCTGCAATCCCTCGACAAAGTAAAACACTTTGTCTTTTTTGGACATGTCTCGAATATCCATCATTATTCTTGAGAATTTCTTCACAAACTCTCGTATAGTTCTCGTGTGTCTTAGTTCACGCAACTTTTGTCTTGCCATGATTTCCACATTTTCTGGGAAGAATTGAGCTCCAAGTTCTTTCTTGAGGTCTTCCCACATCTCAACCTTGCATAACCCATTGTTAATGTCGTTCACTTTTGAACGCCACCATAGTTTTGCATCATTAGTAAGATGCATTGAGGCAAGAGTAAGAGGTTGTACTGGTAGCCTTGAAGTACTGCTCAAAATCAAATATGAAAATTTCAAGTTCTTTGGCATCCCGGTTCCCTTTGAATGCTTTAGGTTCCTAGACTTTCAATTTGTTGAACCCAACGGGCGGTTGGCCTGACCCTTGGCTTTCTAGGGTCCACATGGTCAGATTAATCCGTGTATTCATTTATGCCATCTTAGACTTGACGGCACCCATTGTCTTCTTGAAGCTTTTGACTAACTCACCAAACAACTTCGCCATGTTCTTTTGTGAATTGCTAAGCTCTTCGACACGCTCTTCCATCTGGGAACCAGGGCCAGTGGAACTATCTTCGCGTTCGAAGCGGTGAACTTGAGTAACTTTCTCTTCGAGGTTTTCTACCCTCATGATTAATGCTTGGATCGACATTCCGTCCACTCGAGCATTTAGTGCCCCAATTTCATCTATTCTTTCAGAAAAAATCCCCCAATCGGTCTTCAAGAAAACGCACTGTGTCAGGTGTGTGTCTTAAGAAAAGCAATTGTTCCTCAATTTAACCTAGTCAATCGACTTGCTTAATGGCTCTGTCATCGACATGATCACAACTGTCTGATTCCAAGGAGCCTAACTCGGCTCTGATACCACTTATCACGATCTAACTTCGTTGGCCTTAGCGAAGCGGTCGTGTGGCATGAGCTTTAATCCGACGAGCAAGTCAGCCAAATGAAAACGCAAAGTGGGTGGCACAACTGGGTTCAACCTCCATCTCAAGACTTGAGAAAATGTTTTTTAAAAAGGGAGGAAGAAGGTTTAAGAAATACTTTTGTCTTTCGAAGGGTTATACAACATTACAATAAGGACCACATCAACTACATTGCATGCTCATATAATTTGGTAGGAATGAAGCTTCAAGAAGTCATACCCCCCCTATAGTACATTATGGGCCATTTTTATGTGAATGGCTTGCATATCAAAATGGCGAGGAGACATACGCTCTGAAAAACACAAGGAATTTTAACAACATGAAAAGTAAATTCTAGCCTATGAAAGCATAAATTCTAGCCTATGAAAGCACGGTAAAAAGGTTTGGAATGGGCACGCGGCCATAGGCAACATGCCCTGGACAAGCGTGATCATGACACTTAGCTATGCTGAAGATTTGTCGAAGCTCAGCCATCCACACTTTTACAACATTCAGTAATTCTTTACTTAGTTATTTTGCTATCGTGTACTTCTATTGTTAAATTCAGTAGTTCATAGGATTTTATTGACTTCTGTTAATTTAGTTTCTAATGGAAAGTTATTATTTAATCTCGTTGGTTTCATTTATTATCATGGGTAGTTAAATTTTTTTCAGAAATAGTAAGTTTCATGTAATTCGCTTGCGCGTAAGAAGTAGGAAAAGCTAAGTTCAAATGCATGTAAGTTTGTTGCATATTGTTATTGAGAAATTGCTGTATGATCTGAATTCGCTTCGAGAGGAGGAATTTAGGCGAAGTTACATGTATACATTAGGTTTTGTTACGTTAGCACTTGCAATTCAACTTACTTAGAGATAAAGAGTACTAATGTGTTAGCTTAAGTTTTAATGGAAATTGAGATGTTCGTGAGAATTCTCGCTACATTAATTATAACTTACCATCTTACTGCATTGGCGACTTATACGATTCTTAACTATTTCTGACGATTAATTATTCCTTGTATCTGTTTAGTTATAATTCATTTATTCAACCCTTTAAAATTTCATGTTCCTTGATCTATTTAACTCTTCTTTGGTAGCATAAACAAATACATTGGAATTTCTTTGTGGAGACGATCTTTACTTATTAAAACTTGCTATATCTAATTATGTACACTTGCACACGCAGCGAAAAGGACCTCTTCTAGTTTAACCTTTCGCTAGGGCAAATGCGCAGTGAAATCCTATAATCACTTTTTCCACAACAGCAGGACAAATCAACGTGAACGGTGACAAGCAGTGCAAGAAAGCGCTAAACCATAATGCAAACACATTCGAATGGTCACGCCAACAAGGAAACAAATGAAGAAGCAATCAAGCAATTAAGTTGGCTTCAATCAAATAAATCCCGACGAAAATCAAGAGATCCTGCATTAATGAAGATTTTACAGCTAACCTAAACTTGTTGACCAAGTAATTCATCTCTATAAATAGCAAGAGGGAAGCCGAGGATCGGTGAGCTAGTCAGTTAGCTAAAAGCCAATCTTAAAGAGAAGCAGCTGGTAGTGTTCGTGGAAGCCGATGACAAGGGGACTGCACACTTCACAACCGCACCAATTCCAACTTTTTATTATTTTTTTTAGGAGTAGTCTATAGTTGTGAACATTTAGTAGTAGTAATAAAATTAGCTGATTTTAAATTTCTACTTGTGATTATTGCTATGCTGCATTATAGGAGTTGTTGATGAGGATTTACTTGTAGAAGCATGTTAGGAGTGTAGGTTATCATGTTTTACACTGCTGCATTTTTAATTAATATACATGCGTTAATTAGCTACCCACGTATGTAACCTGCGACGAGTTCCGAGAAGGAATTGCAGAATGATCCAATATGCTATGTTAGGATTGGGTGAAGGGCTTTTCACCATTCGAAGTGTTAAGGATAACCTTACTAATGCTTGCGTCGCCCTGAGTTATGAGATTTCAACAGAAGCTAGATCTGCCATAAATCATTAAGTGTGGAAGTTACATTTTAGATTAGGGAAGCAAGAAGCTTGATAACTAGTTCTGTATTGTTAACATCTTTTGCAACTGTTTTCTCAACACTACTCATTGCATTCATGTTTAATTCTTGTTTGCATTAGCATTCATATTTACTTACTGTTAGCATCAACCACAAAACCAACTTCGAATCCATTTTTTACTTTATTGCATAACTCTCAAGATAGAAATACTAGTTTTAACCTCAATCCCTGTGGAGAACGATAAATATAAATACTTATCACTTGCTGCATACTCGACTGCGTATACTTGCGTAGAATGCGATTCCAAAGCATGAGTCTTTAGTAATAACGTCTCATACTTAGAATTTATCATTTTATTTATAATGCACCCAATTATCGCACCAAGTCTCCACATCTTCACAGCCGCACCAATTCGTTACTTTTATTGTTATTTTTAATTAGGAGTATATCGTAGTATTGTAGAAGTTTAACAGCTTTTAGTAATGAGATATCTAAATTTCTCTTATCAATTGTTGTCCATTTCTATGATGTATTAAAAAGGAGCTTTGGTAAGAATTTGTATGTAGAATGCATGTTGAAAATGTAGGTTGTTAAATTTTGTACTACTGCACTTTTAATTCTAAGTATGCATCGATTAGCTACCTACGTATACTAACCTTCAGTAAACTCGAAAGAGGAAACTGTAGGAAGATCCAGTATGTTATGATAGGTTCAATAGGAGTTCTCTCGCATTATTTGAAGAGTTAGGAATAATCCTAATATCACATACGTTACCCAGGTTTAGTATGATTAGTCACAATGGAAGCTAGTTTAGCGATAAATTATTAAGTGCGGAAAACACTTATTCGAATAGAGAAGCATGAAATTTAATTACCACTTATGCAGGTTCAACATCTTTTGCATCTGTAATTTTTACCTATGCTCATTTGTTTATTTCATACTTAGAGTCGTAGGAAAAACCCAAAACAACTATCCAACTCATTTTTCTTTATTTCATTGCATAACTCTTAAGTTCATAACTTTAATTCTAGACATCAATCCCTGTGGAGAACCATAAAATACATACTTATCACTTGCTACATTCTGACTGCGTATACTTGCGGGTAGCGATTCCAAAGCCACACTTAGCAATAGGTTAATCTTAGAAATCATTCACTACGTAGATATAATTGCATCGCAAACCGCAGGTAAAAATGCTTTATGCTCAAGTAAATCATCCTAAGAACTACGAAATTGTAGATATGAGTGCAACCCAAAAGGAATGCGTAAAGCAAAAGCAGAAATCCTTTAGGGATCTGAGGACCTAAATAGCGGCCTTGACAAAATGTTTTGGCCAACCTTAGTTATAGAAGTAGTTGAGTATAATAGATTGAGTAATGAAAAATAATTATAATGAGAAACAATATGTCAGTCATGATAAATAGGATTTTGAAGCGAATCTGAATCTTTATGAGAGTTTTAAAACTGATGAGAGAAGGAAGTTTTATGAAAATTCGATAAGACCTTCTAGAGTCGAACTTAAGAAGAAAAGCTAACTTAGAAGAACACAAATGCTAATAGGTAGACCACGCATTGCGTAGGACGAGCAATGATTCAACTTTGGGGGTTTGATAGCTCTCAAATGGAGCATAAATTAGGCTACTTTACTTTGCATTTTTTTAAGGTTCGAGGGAAATAATTGAATAGTTAACAACAAATTGTGAGTAAAAATGATAGAAGTCACACACATTCATGAGTAAGGATAACAAAGGGCAAGCATGGCATTTTAAAGTAAAAGAATGAATAAATTAAGCTAAAAGATGTTATACAATGCAGGAACACAGAAATAGGATGTTGGTAAACACACTTGATGCGAACGAGGAAAGGAAAAATCACATAATGCATTCAAAGCAGTCGCGTTCGAAGAATCATGCCAACAAGGAAAGAAAAGAGATATCAATCAAACAATCAATTTCACCGTCGATCAAGAAATCCCAATGAAAAATCAAGAGATTCTAGCATTAATTAAGATATCCCAGCTCATCCGAACTTACTAGCCAAGCAAATCATCTCTATTTATAGAAGGCAAGAAATTGTCATCGAAGAGCTGATCGGTTGACCAAAAGCCAACTCACATGCAGAACGCCACTGGTGGTGTTTGTAGAATTCGATGACAAGGAGTCTGCACATCTTCGTAGCCACACCAATTCCTTCTTTTATTATTTCTTTATTTGATTAGGAGTAGTTCATAGATCTGTAGCCAACTTTTAGTAATGACAATTCAAAATTTTCATTATCACTTGTTTCTCATTTCTATGTTTTATTAGGTTAGAAGCCTTGTGATAACTCTCAAGAATTGAGAGTTAAGTAGCTTAAAACAATATGCTTTCGCGAGACCTTCACTACATTTTAATATAATTTTGCATTCATTTTTGCTATAACACCATGTTTTGAGCATAAACGAAAGATCCTCTAGTTTTCTAAAAAGAATATCATTTTAAAGGTTTAGTTGCAGCGAAAAGTGCATGATTGTGTGAATTTAAGTTGCGTTTTAAAAAGACCTGATATTTCTAGTTTGATGCAGCATTCCTGTGGAGCGAAATGAAGTGGATAATGGAAACCTTGCTTAAGCAAAGATAATTATCGCGAAGCAGTCCAAACAAAATGGAGCATGCTGCTACAGCAAAGTGAAATCCAACAAGGTTGGATGCTTAGAAAATATCTAAAGTCGATGACTAGTGTCACTGATCCAAGCTTCATCCATTTAATCTCAGTCGTCGCTTCGTAACCACTCTATCACAGGTCAACAACTCGGATAGTGGAGCAGAGAATGTCCTAATAGAGCAGGTAGACTACGTGGATAGTAGAGCAGGAAAGTTAGAGGAGAGGATCGTGGAGCAGAGGTTCGTAGAAGTTGTCGGGAGCCCTATAAATAGTGAACCTCCTCCACTATTTCAAAAAGTTGGCGATTTGGGAGTTGAATCGAGAGATCACAAATACTTCATAGTTTCTCACTAGTTTTTCTTCTTCCGTTCTAGTTTCTACCATCCGGTCTCTCGCCGAAGCCATTGTTGCAATCTATCGTTTTTGTAGCTTAGTTTATTGTTCAACGCTTGAAGCTTTTTGCCATTTTGTAATCGGAGATTCCGCATCACCGAAATCATTTTGAGTTCAACGGTTTAACCAGGAGTTTTATATCTCTTCTTGTTTAGTTATTTAGCTTAATCATTGTAGAACCTTACTGTTTTGATTCAATGAAATGGAATCTTCTTTTGTGTTTGATTCACTTTTTTCTTGCACTATGAGTAGTTAAATCTTTAATCGGAAGGATATGGGTAAGTAGGGTGTTTTCGCTGTGGCATAGAGGTAACGAGGAGTGAACCAATTATGCAATGCGGTACTCATCTTAAATACATTCTGTGTGATCAACTATTTGTATAACTGTATTTCGTTTTCGAGAAAAAAGAAATAGAGCGAACTTACATGTTATAACATTAGGTTTGTTAAGTTTTACTTGCAATTTAAAGAACGCTTAGACAAAAGGTTTTTACTAATGCTGAATTTTTAGTCGCTAGAGTTTGAGAAAACCTAGCTAGTGCTCGAGAGAGCTAAGAGTTAGTCCATCAGTAGTTCGCTTATCACTAATACCTTGTCGCTTCTTCGAAACACCCAAAAATCCTATTCTCCTTCTGATACCTTGTCATATATTAGTTCACATCATCATATCACTATTTATCTGTTATTTTATAGCATTTGATGTTATATTATTTCTCTTCGGCAATTTCTATTCATGCAAATCTTAGTTTTAGTCCCATTTAAATTATTTACTGTTCACCACTGACTCTTGCTATGAAGACTAAACTAAAAGCACTCAAAATTCCCTACGGAGATGACCTGTACTTAGTTAAAACTTGCTACAACAAAACTGTGTATACTTGCACAATCTACTTTTCCGTTGCAAAATTTGTTGGAGCAAATTTCAGGAGCATATTTACTTTTCCGTTGCTACACTCCCAACACCTTGGTAAGAATTCCTATGTAGAATGCTTGTTAAGATTGCGGGTAATCGAATTTTACACTACTGCATTTTATTTTAAAGCATGCATTAATTAGCTACCCACGTATGCTAACCATCAGTGAAATCAGAAGAGGGAACTATTGGGTGATCCAATATGCTACGATAGGTTTGATTGTGAGGTCTCTCGCATTATTTAAGGGGTTAGGAATAACACTACTATCACATGGATCGCCAAGAGTTAAGTATGAAGAACTATAGTGGAATTGCCATAAGTCAATGAGCGTGGGAGTTCTCGTTAGAATAGGGAAGCATGAAATCTAACTTACTAATATCGTATGATTACCTTCTTCTGCATCCGGCTTTTTACCATTGCTTATTTACTTTGCATTTAGAGTCTTTAAACCCCAAACAACTATAGCTCTATTTTACATATTCTGCATAACTCTTAAGCTAGTAAAGTTAATTCTAGACATCAATCGCTGTGGAGAACGATAAAATAAATACATATCACTTGCTGCATTTTTTATCGCATATACTTGCGTGAAAAAATTTCTAAGCTGGCAATAGATTACGCTTAGAAATTAGTCATCATATATCTGCATCGAGAATTGTCAGACCAAGTTTTTGGCTCCGTTGCTAGGGATTGATTATTTAGAGTTAGGTCTATTAATTTAAGAGTAGTTTTTATTGACAAAAGGTAGAACACTTGTATTTTAGAGAAACTTAAAATTCAAGGTGCAACAACCAACAGGGAAGAAGCACTAATATATCACCACAAGCAACAATAGAGGAAGATGGCTTACAATCATTTTGCGAGCCAATATTGGAATAATAACATCATTCCACCATAATCATGTTTTTATCAGCAATCAAGCTATGTGGAGGAGCCATACACAACATTACTTATTTCAATGTATCCTAACTGGGACATTCAACTACAGATTAGGGGAGATCGTAGCAACTTCTTTCAAGAGCAATATAGTCCGTAAAGAGAATTTGGCACAATGAACCATGCATGGGAATCAGGGCATCATGAACCTGGGTATCCAATGTACAAGCATGAACAATCTTTGGAGGACGTGGTCATGGAAGAAGATATAGTTTAAAAACACCATACATGATAGAAAATGGTATCATTCGAACACCCCAAGAATCAAAATGGGAGTTAGAACCCTCTCTGAGAGAAACACTCGGAGAAAGCATAGCCAGAAAAGTGGTTACAGAACAAGACAATACATTTCTAAAGGCCAAAGTACTTAAAGAGGAAACAATAGACGAAATCAACTATGAGCCAGAACCCTCATAGGAAGATCTCATGCTAGCCATCATAAAGAGAGATGAAAATGCCATGGCTTTAAGACGCGCAGCAGAAGATAGAGAGTAGAGGATGTGATATCAACAACATGAAGATGCATGGGAGAGGTTCACCACTCCAGCAATTCCAGAAGCTGACAAAATGAAAGTGATATGGATTAGAATGTGACCCAACATTTTACCTTCAAGCTACTACAAGGGATCTTCATTTACTTGTGAATGGTTACAAAATCATGAAGAATGGTTACAAAACCATTAATTTTCGAATTTATGGCTATTTACATGTAATTTTAGGTTTAAACTTTTCATTTATGTG
>JBBMKA010005817.1:0-11048 GCA_037833695.1 Sechiopsis laciniata | reverse complement strand
CAATAATAGCCCTAACATGGTACTAACAGGTGAATCATAAAACAGACATGCTAACAGAACAGGTAAGCCAAGCAATTTCTATCCACTAACATGCAAGCAACAGTAACAGGCATACAAGAAAACATCAACAAAGTTCCGCAGGGTCCACACAACCCCGGGAGGGAAATCCTTACCTGGAAGACGAGCAGATTCAACAACAGATAATTTGCTCCTTGAGCTGCAGACAACAATCTAACAACAAAATACGCACAACTAAATAAGTATCTAAAGCTAAACTAAAACAGGTAAACAACCATGCACGAGGCTCGGGAAGAGGGAAATTACCCAAACCCGAGGCTCAAGGAACGGCAACTACAACCCTCAGCTGAAGGACTCTCGGTGAGCTCGTGCGCGGCAGGAGAAGGGCTGGCTCGGCAGGGCGATGGTGCGGCAGAGCTGCTGCTGTGGCGAGGCTGGCGGGCTACGCGCGAGTGAGCTGGGCGCTGGCGCTGGAGCTGCTGCTGGAGCGTAAGCGTGCGGCCGAGCTGGACGAAACGGGTGCTGAGCGCTGGGGTGCGAACGCTCGGGCGCTAGGCGTGCGACGGGCTGTGCACGCCATCGGGGGCTGCGAGGTGTTCTGAAGCGAGGCCCGAGATCTAGCTACTGGCGAAGGGCCTTGCATGCGACAGGGTGCGACCGACGGCCTTGCAATCGTGCTGGGCGAAGGCGCGCGGACGAGCTTGAGCGGGAGAACGGGATGCTACGAAGCGCGCGGCTGGGTGAACTTGCGGCGAGCGATCTGGAAGTGCGCGGGGCGAGCTGGGCTGCGCAGCGTGCTAGGGCGTGCGCGACGTGCGGCTGGATACGGGGCTGATGAACGCTCAGGCGCGATGGCGAAGGGGGTGTGCGGCTGCTGGAATGCGGACGCTGGGGCTGCGGCTGGGGGCTGCTCGGCTAGGGTGTCTCGGCTAGTGAGAGAAAAGAGAGAATAGGGATTGCCTTTTTTGGAAAAAGAGAGTAAAATGAGAGGAAAACAAGAGAAGGGTCCTTTTTAAAGGCTCAGGGTTTGGCCAAGAAGGAAGGGGGAGACGTGGTTGCGACACGTGTCCTTGCTTGGTCAAGGGTTCGAGTCTTGGGAAGTGCAGTTTTTAAAACCTATTTTCCAATAAATAACCCGAAGCTCCAAGACCTCTCCAAAAGGCAAAACTAGCACCTGGAACCTGAAACGGAAGGAAACTCAACTCAAACAACTTAACTGAAACAATTTGGAACTCTGGAAAATTATGAGACTACCCCTGGAGGCAAAATCACCAAAATGCCCCTAAGGGTCTAGAAAGCCCTAACGGCCCAACCGAACAACAGGAAAAGCAACCGAACATACCTGGGAAACCGGAATGGAAAACTTGGCCGTTACACTTTCTGATCTTTGTTTATTTGAATTATGTATTTTTTGAACTGTTGTTAATTTGATTCCGTAGGTCTGTGAGTTTATTTGATGATTAATTACTCTGTTTTCGCATTTTCTGTTGTTTCAAGTATTAACATGAGTAGCTAAATTTCTAATCGGAAGAATTAGGTAAGTAGAAGTGAAATTGCGGTAGTGTTGAGTAGGAAAATGTTGAATTATGTATCCATGCTATTTTAATTCTAAGTACGTCTTGTCTGATCAACCATTCGTACTTGCTTTATTTTGATTCTGAGAGGAACGTGATAGAGTGAACTTGCATAGGATCTCATTAGGTTTGTTTAAGATTTCTTGCAATTTGAAGATCTGTTAAAGATAATGACTTTACTAATGCTGTTGACTCTGATTGTAATTGTATGTTGTAACTCGAGAGAGGCAGAGTGAGGGTAAATCAGGAATTCACTTCTTACCAATTAATCTTAATGCTTAAGCAATTTACTCTGAAAACGCCTAATTCATTCCGATATTTGTAATGTACTGCTTATTCTGTTTTATTATTTTGTGTAAGAATTGTTTTCGATCACATTCACTTTACTTTTGTTGTTTGTACTTCTTGAGCAATTGATCTCATCGGTTGCTTTAGCATTTCATTACTTAATCATTTCACCACACCAATTCACCTTCATATATTCTTGAACTGAGAAGTGAATGAAAATTAAAACCAAATCCCTGAGGAGATGAGCTTTGAGAAAGTAAAACTTGCTACAACAATAACTGTGTACACTTGCACATGTTTGCTCAAGAAATTTTACGTATTGGATTGAATGATTGTTATAGCATATCTTGAGTGAAATTCGTCCACGTTATTATAGAACGAACAAGTTTTTGGCGCCGTTGCCAGGGATGTGTAGTTGTTTAACTTTCATTTTCGAAATCAGTGTAAAGAATGGAGTGTAAACGTTGAAGTTGATCAACTAATCTAGTTTTATTTTAGATGGGCATTCTTTTGTATGGTTAGGAGAGAAATCGATATTGAAGTCGATCATGAATTAGAAAGAACATTGCAAAGAAGAAATAGAGAGAATAGAAGAATGGCTGCTAGACAAGAGCAAGAACCGCATAAGCAGAATGACCCTCCTATTGGAAAAAATCGAGTTGATGAGCGACAAGCTGATCGAATCATTCTTACAAATGATCGGGACAGAACGTTAAGAAATTATGCTATACCATATGTAGCTGAATTACAGAGAGGAACCATTAGGCCAGAGATTGCAGCGAGATCATTTGAGCCTAAACCAGTTTTGTTCTTGATGTTGCAAACTATAGGCCAATTTCAAGGATTAGCCATAAAAGATCCACACTAGCATTTATGTTCATGAAGTGACACAAGACGAGTTAAGGTTGAAACTGTTTACATTCTCTTTGCGAGACAATGCAAAAGCATGGTTAGACAGTTTAGAAGATGAGGATTTGACATCGTGGAGTAGTGTAGCAGAGAAGTTCTTACAATTCTTTCCTCCAACAAGGAACATCAAGATCAGGAATGAAATTATGTCATTTGAGCAAAATGATGATAAATCAATTACTGAAGCTTGGGAGCAATTTAAAGCATTGCTGAAAAGCTGTCTGCGCCATAGTATACCGTTCTGTGTGCAGTTGAAACACTTTTATTATGGACTCGATCAGAATTCACAATTAATCCTTAATGCTTCAGCAAATGGAGTCATACTGACAAAAACCTACGATCAAGCACATGAGATAATAGAGAAGATAGCACAGAACAACTGTCAGTGGAAGAATGTTAGAAGATCAAGAAATCATGTAGTTGGGCGATTGAAAGTGAACGAAGCAAGTGCATCGAGTGCACAAATGACGACTATTACAATTCTGTTAACAGGGATGCAGAATCCAAATCATGAACTTGCCCTAGTAAATAATGTTAGTCTGATACAGAATGCATCAGTAGTTAGACATTCAACAATGGAATCATGTGTAGTATGTGGGGAAGCGCATAGTTATGAATATTGCCTGTTGAACGCAACATCAGTGTGTTATGTAGGAAATGTACAAGGGAATCGACAATTCAATCCGTACTAAAAAACTTATAATCCAGGATGGAGGCATCATCATAATTTGTCATGGAGCAATCAAAATAATGCAACAAACCCTAGTACTCAAGGATATACACAACCAAGGATAAGAGGAGCTCAACAAGGATACAATGTACCTCATGTGCAATATAATCAAGGATACAACTCTTATCAGAATAATTAGTATCAACGCGGAGGTGGAATGCAACAGCATACACAAGGGAATTCATTGGAAAATATGCTGAAGGAATTTATGAATAAAACAGATACAGCTATTTAAGGACATCAAGCTGCAATGAGAAATCTAGAATTTCAAATGGGATGAGTTGAAACAAAAACCATTAGGTAAGCTGCCAGCTAACATTGAAGTCAATAGAAGAGAAGGAAATGAGCAAGTTAAGTTTATTGAATTAGTTGAAGAAAGTGAGAAAATGACCACTGAAGAAATTGGTACTCAAGAAGGAATGATGAGGATGGATGGCGATCAAATAGAAAAAGAGCATTGCGAAGAAATAGCCTCAAATGAACACCTTCTAGAGTCAATAACATCTCAATAGCAAAGCATACAAATGAGAAAGAAGTTATTGATAATTCGACTAAAGTTCATGAGAAGAGGAAAGGTATGAGGGAGTTGAATTGACACCACCACCACCACCATTCCCTTAGAGACTTAAAAAGAGGAAACAAGATGTAAAACAATATGAGAAACTTGTAGACATATTGAGCAAAATTTAGATAAACATTCCATTATTAGAAGCTTTGAAGCAGATGCCTAATTATATGAAGTTTTTTAAAGAGGCATTGCTGGAAAAGGATATTTGAGAAGAATTGACATTAGTATCGTTGAATGTCGAGTGCACTGCAATAATAAAAAGTGAACTTCCTACAAAAGAGCAAGATCTAGGTGCTTTCACAATTCCAATATCAATTGGAGGTCAGCAATTAGGAAGAACACTGTGCAATTTGGGAGCAAGTATAAATTTGATGCCATTATCAATTTATAAATGTTTTGGAATAGGATAAGCAAAACCAACTAAGGTGAAGATACAGTTAGCTGACAGATCTATGAAAAAACCAGAAGGAAAAATTGAAGATGTTCTAGTACAAGTGGATAAGTTTGTGTTTCCAGCTGATTTCATTATTTTAGACTACGAAGTTAATAAAGAGGTGCCAATTATTTTGGGTAGAACATTTCTAAAAATCGGAAAAACATTGGTTGATGTTCACAAAGGAATAATAACTGTGAGGATGGATGATCAAGAGATTCAGTTCAGTATCTACAATTCTATGAAGCAACCAGTAGGAATAGAAGAATGTTCAGGATTAATATGTTGGATCCAGAAATTGATAAGACAATGGAGAAAAATTTACGCGAGCAATATCAGTTGTTGAATGAACAGAATGAGTTATTAGAAGAAGAATTGTTTAAGAAGGAATTGGAGGATAGGGAGATTCTGGCAAGTATGAATTTTGGCTCTTTTAACCTCGAAGATAGAAAGATGCCATCCACAAAACCATCAATTGAGTGACCACTCGATCTTGAATTAAAAGGTTTGCCCAAGCATTTAAAGTACGCATATATAGGAGATTAAGAGACCTTACCTATTATCATTTCGTCTAAACTCGATGCTAGAAAAGAAGATTTGTTACTAAATTTGCTAAGGCAGCATAAAAGACAATCGGATGGACTTTAGCAGATCTTAAAGGGACCATCCCCTCTTTCTGTATGCACAAGATCAATTTAGAAGATGAAAGTTTCAGATCCATTGAACCACAAAGAAAGCCAAATCTTGCAATGTAAGAAGTAGTAAAGAAGGAGATAATTAAATTGTTAGACATAGGAGTTATATACTCAATATCAGACAATAGATGGGTTAGTCCAATTAAGTGTGTGCCTAAGAAAAGAGATATTACAGTGGTTACTAATGAGAAAAATGAATTAATACCAACTAGAACTGTGACTGGATGGAGGATATGTATGGACTACAGGAAGCTTAACAAAGCTACGAAAAGGGATCACTTTCCTTTACCTATATTGATTAGATGCTTGATAGGATTGATGGACAAAAGTATTACTATTTTCTGGATGGTTATTCCGGATACTATCAAATCACCATAGATTAAGCAAATCAAGAAAAAAACCACGTTTACATGTCCGTTTTGAATGTTTGAATTTAGAAGGATGTCGTTTGAGTTATGTAATGCGCCGCAACATTCCAACGCTGTATGTTGGCAATTTTCTCTGACATGATAGAGCAAAGTATGGACGTCTTTATGGACGATTTCACAGTGTTCGGTAAAATAGTTGGGTCATGTTTGAGCAGTCTCAATAGAGTGCTGACGCGATGTGAAGAGACAAACCTAGTGCTAAACTGGGAGAAATGTCGCTTCATGGTGATAGAAGGTATAGTGCTTGGGCATAAGATTTCAAATACTGGAATGGAAGTTGACAAAGCAAAAGTGGAAGTTATCGAACAATTGGAACACCTAAAAAATGTCAAAGGGATCAAAAATTTTCTAAGTCATGTAGGTTTTTATAGAAGATTCATTAAAGATTTTTTTCAAGCATATTAAGACCATTATGTGAGTTGTTAGAAAAGGACAGAGAATTCAAGTTAGATAGTACTTGTGAAAAAGTATTTGTTTCATTGAAGACAACATTAATATCAGCACCTATACTGTGTACACTAGATTGGGATAAATCCTTTAGCATTATGTGCGATACTAGTGATTATGCAGTAGGAGCAATGCTAGAATAGAAGGGAGACAAACTAATTCACCCAATTTACTATGCTAGCAAAATGCTTAATAATGCTCAACGCAACTATACGACCACAGAGAAAGAGTTATTAGTAGTGGTATTTGCTTTAGATAAATTTAGAGCCTATTTGATAGGATCAAAGGTAATTGTTTACACAGACCACGCAGCTATCAAATATCTGCTTAAAAAGGCTAATGCAAAGCCTAGATTGTTACGATGGGTGTTGTTACTTCAAGAGTTTGACATAGAGATTTTGGATAAGAAAGGGAGCGAAAATGTAATAGCAGATCATTTATCACGGATAGATAATGATAGAGCACAATTTGAGCAAACGGGAATTAAGGAATCTTTCCCTGATGAGTAACTGTTTGTGCTTCAGAAATGTAGACAAGAACCATGGTTTGCCGATATAGAAAATTTCAAGGCGAGCGGATTAATGCCTATGGAGCAGAATTATCAGAAAAGGAAACGATTTTGCATGATGCGAATGCATATTATTAGGATGAACCATATCCATACAGGGAATGTGCTGATAATGTCATCTGCAGATGTGTAGATGAAAAAGAGGCCCAGGAGATTTTGATAGAATGCCATGCGCAGCCTATGGAGGACACTTTGGAGGTCAAAAAACAGCAACAAAAGTACTTCAAGCAGGTTATTTTTGGCCAACTCTTTTTATGGATGCATACCAATTAGTTAAAACATGTGAAAATTGTCAAAGGTTAAGTAATATTGGGAGACGTGACGAAATGCCCCTCAAATATATTCTAGAGATAGAGCTATTCGACGTATGGGAGATAGATTTTATTGGACCATTTACCAAGTCTAATGGGAATGAGTATATCTTGGTGGTAGTAGACTATGTATCCAAATGGATAGAGGCATTGGCTTGTGCCAAGAATGATGCAACAATAGTCATAAAATTTTTGCATAAGCAAATTTTTACACGATTTAGGACACCACGAGTGCTCATAAGCCATGTGGGTACTCATTCCATGAATCGAGCATTATCAGCCGAGTTGCAAAAATACAATATCAAACACAAAGTTGCTACTGCATACCACCCACAAACTAACGGTGAAGCTGAGATATCTAACCCAGAGATTAAAAGATTCTTTAGAAGGTAGTTAAACCAAATAGGAAAGATTGGTCAAGCAAGCTATAAGATGCGTTATAGGCCTATAGAACAGCTTTTAAAACACTTTTAGGTATGTCCCCATTCCGTTTTGTGTACGGAAAAGCCTGTCATTTACCCTTTGAACTAGAACATAAGGCATATTGGGCTACCAAGGAGTTGAATTGGAATTCACCGAATATTGGTCCAGTACGAAAGCTACAACTTTTATAGTTGGAAGAGTTTAGACAATTTTCCTATGAGAATGCCAAAATTTAGAAAGAGAAAACCAAGAAGTGGCATGATGAAAGAAGCAGACCAAAATAATTCAAAGTTGGACAAAAAGTATTGTTGTACAATTATAGTCTCAAGTTGTTTCTAGGAAAATTAAGATCTAAATGGTCCAGACCTTTCCAAGTAATCAAGGAACATGATCATGGAGCCATTTTGATGCAAAATGAAAAAGATAACAGTGAATTTTTAATGAATGGACACAGATTGAAGCACTTCTATGGAGAAGAGTTCAGACAAGTAGATTCTTCTCAACCATTTTAGGAGACGTGAAGTAAGTGGCAGAATGCTGTAGCAAAGAGGGTACACAAGGATTTCTATTAATAAACGTTACTCCACGCCAGGTTAGTATTTCTTTTTTTTTTTCCTCTTACTTTTTGTTATAGAGAGTTATCTATGATCTGTGTGTGTGTTAGACTAAGAAAGAATTTTTTTTTTTGAAAGTTATTTTTCTGGTGAAATAATCGAGAACTTCCCTTAAGAATAATGCTAGAGCATTTGTTAAGAGCCATCAATTTCTTAATAGAAGGTCAACAGTGAAAAAGCGCGTTGTGAAAAAAGTTTTTGAATTTAAGTAGGCACGTGGAGGAGATGAGATTGCCACATGTTAAGAGTTGGGAAAACCACAATCTTTAAAAAAGTAAAATCCAATGTGATTTTACATTTCTACCCTCTGCATGAATGAAAATTGCAAAAAAAACCATAACGTTTCAGATTCTTTAAATGAGACTAGTACGATGATTAAAAAAGCACAGAAAATCTTTGTGAAACCCTAACTGAGGAAGAGGTTCAAGGTGTTATTCTTGAACTACCAGCCGAATTTTGTTCTTTTCTCTTCAAGAAAACCAAAGCAAATGGCCAAGACAAGAGGCAGTATTGTCCAATTAAAGAAAGCTGAACCAAAACCAACCAAGAAAATTCAGGAAAAAGCAAAGATGCCAGAGCAATCACAGGTTGTTGAGGACGAACTGCGTCGCAAGTAATCAAAAGGTAAAGCCTCTAGAAGAAACCCAAAATCAAGGAGAAACCGATTAGATTGGAGGCCATGCCTATCCTGTAAAGGAAAAAGGAATTAAGTCCTGCTGTTACAAGTTTATCATCTCCTATGAAAAAGAAGAGTCTGGTGAGCCCTGACATTGTATTGAAGACAAAAACAAAAAGGATACTGAAGAAAGAAGAGGAGAAACCTGAAGTTCAAGTGCAAGAGGAAAGTGAAACTGACTATAAGACATCCAAAAACGAGAGATTGGAAGACGTAAGCGAGCTAGCAAAAGAGTAAGAAAAAGAAAAACTGGAAAAAGATGAGCTGTTGAGAAAAGAAAAAGAAGTTGAAGAGTCTCAAAGTACATAAAATCTGTTGATTGAAAATCGAGAAGAAGAGGTAGAAGAAGAAGATGAGATTAAAGAAAGTGAAGAGGAAGAAGTGGAGCCTATTGAAGAAGTGGTTCTGAAAGTAGTAATCCCAGTAAAAGAGAAGCCCAAATGAAAAAGCCTGTAGAGAATAGGAAGGTTACAGACGTAAACCCTCGAAAAGCGAAAGCAAAGATGCTGAAAAGGAAAAAGAAGAAAGGTATGGAAGTTGTTGAAAAGGACAGTGACGAAGCTACAACATTGGCTGTAGGAAGAAAAGAAATAAGGAAGAGGTTTGTCGAGTTGAAGAAGAAACCATTTTGGTTGAAGCAAGGACTGAACATCGAATTTAATAAGCTACCTAGGAAAGTTTAAGATGAAGTGGAGAAACGAGGCTGGTAAGCCATTTGTTAGCCTGTGGAGGATGCAAGGAACAATTGGGTTCTAGAGTTCTATGCTGGAGTCACCAATAGTGAGTGTTTTACAACTCGAGTGTAAGGAAAAACAATACATTGAGGTCCAGAAGAATGGAACTCTACATTTAGGTTGTTTGATATTGAAAATTCTGATTATAAAGAGCTGTTGAAGAGCCCATCCAAGGAACAATTTGATCAATGTTTAGAAGTGATTGGTTCAGAATGAGCAAAATGGATCCATGCAAAAGAATTCATAAAATTTCAAGCTGCTTTTCTAAATCACGAGGCCCAACTTTGGGCAACATTCATCAAATCCAACTTGATGCCAACCACGCATGTGTAACGGCCCAGTTTTCCATTTCGGTTCTCCAGGTACGTTCTGTTGCATTTTCTATTGTTCGGTTGGGCAGTTAGGGCAGCTTAGACCTCTGGGGGCATTTTGGTAATTTTGCCTTTAGGGGTAGTCTCATAATTTGCCAGGGTTTCGGGGTTGTTCTGTTTGTTGCTGAGTTTGGATTTTCCTTCGGTTTCAGGATTTTGGAGCGAGCATTACTTTTTGGGAAGTTTGGAGCTTTGGTTTGATTAATTGAGAAATAGAAAAGAAAAGTCATCGTCGCCAGAACTCGAAGTCGAAACTTGAGAGGGGACACGTGTCACGATCTCTTCCCTCCCTTCCCTTTTGCCGAAACCTAGAGGAAGAGAGCCACATTTTCTTTTCCTCTCATTCGTACTTCTTCTTCTTCTCCTCCTTTCTCTCCATTGCCGAGAACCCCACTTCTCTTTGTGTCTTCTTCTTCTCCAATCCCTAGCCGAGACACTTGCCTCGCCAAGCATCAGTCGATTGCCCAAGCCTGCACCTTTCTCTTTAATCGCTAACCTCCGCACGCCCCTCCACCGAGCCGCAGCAGCAGTAGTGCTCAGCTCGATCGCAAGATCGCCCCAGCGCACTCGCCGTTTGCACGCACGTTGCTATCGCTCGCCATTCGCTTGCACACCCAACAGACCGATCAAACACGCCCCAGCTCGCCAGCGCTCACGCCCAACTGATCCCTCACCCTGCCGCGATCGCACACCCTAGCAGCCTAGCGCTCACGCCCAGCGTCGTGCCTTCACTCCTAACCGCAGGCAACAGCTCCCAAGCGCCAGCCAGCACCTCTTTGCACGCCTTAGCCGTTTGCACGCCCAACAGCACTTCGCTCGCTACGTGCCGCACACAGCCCCACGTCCTGCTGAGCCAGCTCGCTGCCTGCCGTACGCCAGCCTTGTCGAGAGTCAGCTGCCGAGCCACCTAGGGTTTGGTTTGGGTAATTTCTCTCCCGGGCTCGAGTTGGTCATTTTAGTTTTCGAGTAGCTGTCCGTGTAGAATTTAATTAGTATTTTCTATTTTATTATTTGTTAGGTTCTATTGGTTATGCAGCTCAAGGAGCACTATATTTCTGTTTGTGTTTTCCTGCTTGTTTCCAGGTAAGGATTCCTTGCTGGGGTTGTTGGGACCCTGCGGGACTTCTCTGATTGCTTTCCTATTTATGTGCTTACTGTTATTGGCATGTTAGTGGATAGGAACCTGTTTGCTGAACTGTTCTGCTGGCATGTTTGATTTCTGTTTCACATGTTAGTACCATGCTAGGTTTGTTCTTCCAGC
>JBBMKA010005816.1:0-11049 GCA_037833695.1 Sechiopsis laciniata | reverse complement strand
GATGTTAATTTTTCACAAAAGTTTCAATTACACCATAATTGCAATAATTGTGAAATCATTATTGTATTAATAAAAAATATATATATTACATTAACTTTCAAATATCAATTTTATAAAATTTATTTTTTCTCCAACCTCTCTTACAAACATCCATATTTAAACAAGATTTCTCTGCAACCTCTCTTACAAACATCTGTATTCAAGCAAGGTTTTCCTGCAATCTCTCCTACAAACATCCATATTCAAACAAGGTTTCCTACAACCTCTCCTACAAACATCCATATTCAAATAAGGTTTTCTACTTTTAAATCACTCAATTCTTCCTCTTTCTCTCAATTTCCCCCAAATCATATAGCCCATTAGAGTCTATGTGAAAAATATTATAAAGATTCATTGAATACGAAAAAATGTGAATTAAAAAAGGAAAATTGTGGTGGATAGTCCAACTTCACAAAATAATGGTAGATATAAGGAGAATTAAGAAAATTTGAAAATATTTACATCCATAATAAAAAAAATAATGTATTATTAATATTCATTATACAGTATTATTTTATTATTAATATAGTATTTTGTATTATTAATATAACATTATTAGTATAATATTGTATATTAATATAGTATTATGTATTAATAATATCGTATAATTATTAATATCTATGGCTATGATTGTTTTTTTTTCCTAGTTTTGTAAATGGTTTTCCAATTTGGTCTATTTCTAAAAACAATCCATAAAAAAATTGTAAAACTAAATTGTTTCTTAAAAAAAAAAAAGATTATTTATTATATATTTAAAAGTAAAGAGATTAATTTGTTACCTGCTGAATCTTAGAAAGTTGACTATTATTAAATTTTAAAATTATAGAGACAAAAAAAAAAAAAAAAACTAGAATTACATAGATCAAAAAGAAAACAAAGCTCTCCAATTTTGAGAGATAATAGTGACAATCATAATCTTTAAGCATATGAGATATTTTGCACTAAAAAATGATAGAATGTTATCAAATTTCCTCAATCTTTATATATGTATATTCTTTGTTTTTTAACAAATATTATAAATTTGTAGCAGCCAAGCCTATCACACTGCAATAATATTATCACTTTTTTTTTAAAAAAAAAAATATATTTTAAGCCAGTAAGAGAGTCTCATTAGTATATATTATACCTCAAAATTAAACCATACAAAGTCCGGAAAAAGATAAGTGGTGGACGGTGGTGCTCTAGTTTTTTTTTTTTTTTTTTTTCTTTTAATAAAGGTTAAAAAAAAAAAATCCATCTTATTCATTACAAGTCATTTCAACCCCATTTTATAATTTTGTTAAAATTAAGTATATATTTGTCCAATAATTTGATACCATTGGAGTCAAAGTTTGAAGTAGTGAAGCATTTTCCCATAGAGGAGATTGAATAAAACATATTGATGATGGCTGTACTGCACGTGCCACTCTGTCAAAAACCCTAAGCTAAAATCCAACACCAAGAACGAAACAGACAATAAAAGGAATAATATCCGTCCCATAAATAAAAGTATGATCATGTTTTTGTCGATAATTTAACATGGCTACAGCCACACCAAGATCTACAAAAAAAAAAAAAAAAAAAAAAAGTAAAATACATCTTCAATTATGAAGGACAACTTACCAACTTACAGTAAATTTGTATATTATGAATAATACTTACCAAGTTATAATACTTACCAAGTTATCCGTGTGTATTTTGAACATACTTACCAACACATATGAGAATAGAGAAAAATTTACCAAATGGTAGGTAAGGATGTTGTCCATACTTACCTCTACAATGTATGAATAATAATTAGCTACATAAGTGATGTGATATTAGCCAAATCATCGTTTATATATATATATATATATTGGTAATTATGGACAACATCCTTATCTACCCTTTGGTAAGTTTTACTCATGAGAATAATATTGTGTTATACATATTTGAGAAATACTTACTTAAGGTGGGTAAGTATTTGAGAAATACTTACTTAAATTCTTTATCCGACACTCGAAGATTTATTCTGATATGGCTTGACACCATTTTGATGTCATTTGTTGAAGAATGACAAACTATAACAACCCACGACAAATCTCTACATGGGTTTGTTATTGTTCACTTTGGACATAAATTTACAAGACTTTGTTTTATTGTTTCACTGAAAAGACCTCATACAAGTAGAGATGGACTAGATGGTTGTCCTCGCTCATACATCCATAATCTATCCTTTATTTTCCTATATGAGACTGCATTTTATTTATATTCTCAACGCATATAGTTACAACTTAGTAAAATCCAAGAAATTTCTCAAATTTAAACCAACTAGGATTTTAGACACCTAGATGCAGGTTTGGGTGATGCTATCTTTTTATAAGTTTTCTACAATTTTCAAGCAAACTATCAACTGTCCACTTTTTTCCATACATAAACAGCAATTTTCTTACATTTTACAACCCTGGCTTAAAGTTTTTAAAATACAAAAATGAGTGAATATTTGGGAGTTAGAGAACTCATCTCATCTCTGGCTGACTCTTGGGCTACAAATAATATTCCAAATATCCTTAATTAATCATATAGTAATGATTTTTTTGGGTTGAGTTTGTTTAATATAAATGTTTTGGAGTTTTGCTGTTGATGTTTGGTGGGCACAGAATATTCTGTCTTGAACCAAAGCTAAATTAAAGGCCACAGCTTCCCAGGCTTTTTTTTTTTTTTTTTTTTTTAATTTATACAAAACAAATAAAAAAACCCTTATGTATTTCTCTCTTTTATTTGTTTTTAGTAATGAAATGTCAGTATTTAAATATGGGTTGAATGGAAGTCGTAGGGAAAAGCAAAATGTTGGCACTAAGGGTATGTTTGTTTCTCGGATTGTCTTTTACTGTAATGTGTGTGCTTTCAAATTTTACTAATGGATACTTCTATTCACATATAATTATTTTACAATTTTGACAATTTAAATTATATTTGATTTATTTTAGTAGGCAAGGATCTTTTACTACTTGTATTGAATAAAGAAGCCCTAATTCTTTTTATATGGCGTAGATGTAGTTTTTTGTTTTTTTTTTATTTGGAATATGAAGCTTATATATAAATATTACCTTCATCTATATAGATTTTATTGTTTTGTTATCTACCTTTTATGTCTATTTCTCTACCAACGGTTGAGGTGACACGGCCATACCTGATAAATTATGAGAAAAGTCTAAACTTTTTGGTTTTTCATTAACTTTCCAAAAATATTTATAGTACATAAAATATCAAATCTCAAAAGATTTTCTAACAAATACTATAAAATATCTAATAAATATCATATCAAGTCATAGCGAATATATAATATTATCACATGTTAAACATAACATATTCTAGAGAATATCTTAATTTATGATGATTCTAAAAATTTTTAGAATCGTCATAAATATCATTATAATGATATTTATTCCTAACACTCCCTCTCAAGTTGGAGCATGTAAATACACATGACCAACTTGAAATCAAATTCTTGAATGCATGTCGCAAACACAAATGCTATATATGTTGTTGATCTCACAATCTAATTAAATGTACAACAAATAAGATGCTGGATTTATTGCATCTCACCAATCGCGCGGATTTTACGAATCGTCAAACTGTCGTCGATCACGCCGCCGAACAGAATATATTGCTACTAGGATGTGTTTTTTCAACTCACAAATTGCGCGGATTTCACGAATCGTCAAACTGTCGTTGATCATGTCGTCAAACAAAATATATCGCTACTAGGATGCGTTATTGCATCACACGAATCACGCGGATTTCACGAATCGTCAAGTTAATCTTGATCACGTCGCTGAACAGAATATACCGCTAATTGGATGCGTTATTGCATCACACGAATTTCACGAATCGTCAATTGTCGTTGATCACGTTGCCGACCATTTCTTCTTCTTCTTCTTCTTCTGTTTTTTGAACTTTTTTTTTTTGCAACCCTAATTTAAGGTGGCTCTGATACCATGATAAATTATGAGAAAGGCCTAAACCTTCCGGTTTTCCATTAGCATTCCACGAATATTTATAGTATATAAAATATCAAATCTCAAAAGATCTAACAAATACTAGATAATATCTAATAAATATCCTATAAAATCATAGAGAATATATAATAATATCAAATGTTAAACCTAACATATTCTAGAGAATATCTTAATGATATTTATTCCTAACAATAACGGTCGGAGATTCCTTCCCATCAACATATATGACCTTTATTGACGATTTTTTAAGTGGCAATTATTTTCATTTTATGAAAAAAAAATTATTGTGAAGGTTTTTTTCAATAATATTTAAGATTCAAACTCTTAATTAAATAGTTACTATGTGATACATGATGTCACTATAGTACTACTCATTTTAACAATTTATTGAGAATTTTTTTTTTTTTTTTTTTAGAATAACAATTTATTGAGAAGTTAAAGAAGGTAAATTCAATTTTTAAAAGAAAGAGTAAAATCAAATTATTAAATGGGACTAAGTAATTGAAATTTGTTGAGAGAAGCATTTTGAAAAGTTTGTTACTATGACGTTGTGGATGTGGAATTAGTTTGAGAAGTTATTTTGAGTAGTTAGAAATTGAGAGTTGTAGTCAAAAATTCATTTTGGTGTGGTTTTTATGTATAGGAGTTAGAGACAATAACTTGTTGGATGTAGATTTAAAATTAGTAGTTATTTTGAGTAGTTAAAAAAAGAATGATTAGAAATGAGTGGTGGAAAATGAATTATTTTGAGGAGTTATAAATGAATGATAATAAATGAGTGGTTAGAAATTAAGAGATATTTTGAGTAGTAAAAATGAGAAGTTATTGTGAGTAGTTACAAAAAATATGTTTGGATATAGATTTTCTAGGAGGAGTTAGTATGTAAGAGCTTAATACTTTCATATGTTACTATTTGTTGATTATCATGAATTTTCCCTTTCTTATTATTTGTTTTCCTTGTTTTACCTATTTATTTGGAAGTTATTGCAAGTCTATTTTAGGATGGACATTTTTTAGGGTTTTGTGGGGGTGTTTTACCCTTTGCTATTTGAAGAAATACTCTTTTTCATATAAATTGTAGCATTTTTTTACCCCCTCCCAACTCAAGAATATTAGCCATCAATCAACCCTTGAGATTGGTGCCCAAAAACCCTCACAACCTAGCCCCTTCCATCGCAGCCCACCCCCATTGCCATCAGTACCCAGCCATTGTTGCCACGAGCTGTCTGCATCTCCAATCTCGCACAGCTCGCCGCCACGAGTTCTCACGCGTTTCCAGCCGATGACACAGCCTTCCTCACGTGGTTGCAGCCATATCCAGCCAATAGCTCTGTCTCCCAGCCACCAACACAGTCGTCTGAAGCCGCTCACTCACGCCACCATTTGTCTCACACCGTAGCTCCGCCCAGCTCAGTTCCCTTTCGTGTGACCACGCTCTCGCCATGCAACGTCTCCTCTTCAAGATTCTAGCAAGTCCCGAGCTCGTTCTCACTGCGTTTTTATCACTTCCTACCCCTCCCTTGCGTGTAAGTTCCTTCTCTAACTGGTTCTTCGGTACTCCACGATTTTCGGTAAAGTTCCATGGATTTCGGTATTCTTTTTTCTCAAGCTTGAAACCCTTTCTTATTTTGCAGATTGTTGAGGTTAGGGAACTCCGTTTGAAAATCTGAGACCAGATCCGTGATCTAGAGACCGAGACCTTTGAAACGAGGTATGACTCGTTCCTTTTTACGGCTATGCGCCAGCCACCGGCCGCCGCTCGTGCCCTTGTGCTCTGGCGAGGTATTTTCGGACAGTAGCTTCTTCTTCTCCCCTTTATGGCTTGTTTAGTTTGTCTCTAACGAATGCTCGGTGTGATTTTATGTTTAGGTGACCCGAGAACTTTTTTCAGCTAGTGGGGTTTCTTTAGTGTTCAGTCGAGTCATCGGAGAGGTAAGGAGCGTCACTATGAGCTGGGTGTGACAATTTCATAGCAAGTAGTGGCATGACTAGGGCTTTTGAACTATAACACGATAAAATGCATGTTCGGTACTTCATCGTTTATATTATGCCTGTTTAGTTGTGCGTAGCATGTTAGAGATAGTTCTGTTCTAGGTTCCCTGCTGTTTTGATTATAGCCTTACGTGATGGTGATGATTGACTGAAATAATTGTAGGACCCGCATCTAGTGTTGGATTGTGTTTTTTTTTAACCATGGACCATGTTGTGATCTCGTGATAGTTCAATGACTCGTGTGTCTGCTAATAGTTTTATTCTTTTTTTTGTTACACTCGTTTGGATCACATGTGCCATGTTATTACTTTTACTTGTTCTCCATTGTATACGTGGGAAGGAGAGTCGGACATGAATTGCTTGACTCCGACACCTACGAAAATGACCCGGTACGTGAGAAAGAGGGCAGTCATGACCTTCCTGACCCCGACACGTACTGGAAGAGGCCACTGAGACAGAAGATGGCGTGGAGAGATGCCTGTCGGTGTGCCTGCGTGCCCAAGGTTTAGGGATTCTGTGTGGTTTTCCCTCACTCGTGGCCCTCCCTACTTTGACCAGATGTTTTGTACGACATTCTTGTATGCCCTTGCTGACACGACCTGAGTGTTGTTGTCTTGCCCGAGGTTCAGGGATGCTGTGTGTTCCTCTCCCTCATGGCGGGTCCCTAACAGTGGTCAGGCTACCTTGAGACATTCGTGTATGTCTCCGCAGACACGGTATGAGACGTGTCCCGACTCGAGGCTTAGGGAACCAGTGTGTTATCCTCACTCGCAATCCTTTCCTGACAGAGGTCCGAGGACTTGTTGGCATTCGTATATGCCCTTATTGTCACGATATGAGTATCGCTGACCTAGGTGTTTGGTCAATGGAGCCACCTTGTATTTTTGTTTGGTTTGTGTTCTTAGCTCGAGTATTGGAGTCCCGTTAGTGCTTGCATGATTTCCCCCATAGTGAACTCCTTACTTGGTATATATATTTATATATGTACTCACCCCTTATATCTTTCAGGTATGAGAGCACGCCGAGGTGGCTGACTGTGGAGAAATCTGATCATGGGCACGACGTCATTTTCTTCCGCACTGTTTTATCGCTTTTAGTTATTTTGGACTCATATCATGTTTTGGTTTTAGACTATTTTGTTGTTTTATGCTTTATGACTTTTCATGGGATCCCCAAACTTCGTTTTAGAACTGTTTCCATCTTTTTGAGACTATCTGTTTTATTTTCCAAAATGAGAATGCATACCGTGCCGTTTCATTTTAAATTTTCTCAAGTCATGCATAAGTAAAGTCCCCATTAGAGACTTTTTAGAAAGTCGAGTCGTTACAGTTGGTATCAGAGCTCAGAGTCATAGATTCTGTACACTGGTTTACGATGTAAACCGTGTGTCCATGATCATCAGGAGACCAGTCGTTGCCAGGTATGTCGGGGAGTAGAATAGTATTCTAGTATCGTGCAATAACCTAACTTTCTTCTGCATGTTTAGTGTTTTGTTTAAGAAGCCTGAGCAATGGACTGATCAAGTTTGGTTCTCTTGCAGTGACATCTTGTAGTTATGCTGCCTAGACGAAAGAGATCGAGGAGGATACCAGTGACAGTAGAGGAGACTCCGTCGGGGGTCATTCCACTGCAGGGAGCGCAGCCCAGTATCAATCTGTACCGACATTGTCTGTACACAAGCTGCCAGTTGCTCTCACCATGGGGAACACAGTCATTTTTTAGTTAGCTGCAGCCTTGCGCTTTATGGTGAGCAGTTCGGTGGTCGAGACAGTGGCCCAGACTATGGGTCCAGTTATTGAGCAGTTGGCCCAAGTTGTGTTGGGACAACAGGGAGGCAGTGTAGAGGGCAGAGTCATCCAAGATTTTAATAGATGGAATCCCCTTTTCTTCGTCGGACAAACAGACAAGCCAAATGTTGTTGAATTGTGGTTGTCTAGTGTGGAGGACCTTTTCCATAATATGAATTATCTTGAGGAGCACAAGGTTCGATGGACAGTCCACGTGATGAGAGATGCAGCGCATTGGTGGTGGAAGTCAGCAGAGAGGTCGATCTCTACAGGGGGTGCACCAGTCACTTGGGACCAGTTCAGAAGGAGGTTTCTGAAGACGTACCTGACACCGATGGAAATCTAAAAGATGATATCAATATTTACCTTACTGAACCAAGAGAACAAGACTGTCGCAGCCTATGAGAAGAGATTCTCGAGTTTGTGCCGTTACGCACCAGAGTTGATTGGCACTCACAGGAAGAAGACCGACATGTTTGTGAGAGGTCTGAGGGTGGAGATTCAGGCACGGGTAAATGCGCACGACCCCTAGGATTATGCTACTGCTGTTCAGAAAGCCCATTATGTAGAGCTTCAATTGCTGGGAGGTCTTGCTGCACGAGGTGACCCGAGTGCCACCTAGGGTCAGAGGCAGAGGTATGAACCGTATCCCAAAGCATCTCAGTCTCGGGGGAAGTTTGGTCAGGGGAGTTCTGAGCAAGGGAATTTTGGTAAGTTCAAAGGTCAGTCTGGTGGGGGAGGAGGTCCTCGATAGTGCGGAGGATTGAGACCCTAGTAGGGGCATCAGTAGAGAACTACTCGAAGGTCAAACTAACCAAGGACAAGGAAGTGTTACCCGTGCGGCCGAAAAGGCCACTTTACAGCACAGTGCAGCTTGCCCTACTCCATCAGTGGTTCCATTCAGGCACTACCTGCCCCTATGCAGCAGCAACAACAGGGACGTGTTTATGTGACCACCCGCCAGCAGGCCGAGGAGGCTGACACCACCGTCACAGGTATCTTGCCCATTCTAGGGCATTTAGCTTATGTATTGTTTGACTTAGGTTCCACGCATTCTTTCATTTCTGCTACTTTTGTATCAGCTGTTTGTTTAGATTTAGAGCCTTTAGGGTTCGAATTATCTGTGTCTACCCCAGCGGGGGTGTGTATGTTTGCTGACATGAAAGTGAAGGCCAGTCAGATACGTGTATCCGACCAGCTTCTAGTCGTATGTTTGATTGTTTTGCCTTTGAGTGAGTTTGATGCCATCCTTAGGATGGAGTGGTTATCTGAGAACCACGCAGTTATTGACTGCCGCAGGAAGGAGGTTATCTTTCACCCTCCTTCAGGATCCAGTTTCATGTTTAGGGGGCACAGGTTGGGAGATTATCCTCGTTTGATTTCTACAGCCAAGGCTAACAGGTTGATTGCTCGGGGAGCTTGGAGTTTTCTAGCGAGTGTGTCAAGTGAGGCTCAGTCGGGGTGGAGTATAGATGCAATACTAGTGGTTCGAGAGTTCACTGATGTCTTTCTAAAGGAGTTTCCCATCTTACCACCAGCTCGATCAGTGGATTTTCACATTGATCTCGAACCTGGAACGGTTCCCATCTCAAAAGCCCTGTACCAGATGGCCCCAGCGGAGTTGAAAGAGTTAAAAGTGCAGTTGCAAGAATTGGTGGACCGAGGTTTCATTCGACCCAGTGTTTCTCCGTGGGGATCTCCCGTGTTATTTGTGAGAAGAAAGATGAATCTATGCGTTTGTGTATTGATTACTGTGAGTTAAATAGAGTAACAATGAAGAACAAGTACCAACTGCTGAGAATAGAGGATTTATTTGACCAATTACAAGGTGCTTCTGTCTTCTCCAAGATCGACTTGTGATCTGGCTACCATCAGTTGAGGATTAGAGATGCTAACTTCCCTAAGACAACTTTTAGATCTAGGTACGGGCATTATGAGTTTGTACTGATGTCTTTTGGGTTGACCAATGCACCAGCTGCCTTCATAGATTTGATGAACTGGGTGTTCAAGGAGTTTCTTGACAGCTATGTGATAGTCTTCATTGATGACATTTTGATCTATTCCAAGGAACGAGCTAAGCACGAGGGACACTTGAGGCGAGTTCTGACAGCTTTGAGAAATCATCAGTTGTATGCCAAGTTCTTTAAGTGCGAGTTTTGGTTGGGACGTGTGTTGTTCCTAGGGCATGTGGTTTCTTGTGATGACATAGTAGTGGATCCAGCCAAGGTGGAGGCGGTGAGCTCATGGGTTCGACCGACCTCGGCATCAGAGGTACGCAGTTTTCTCGGGCTAGTTGGCTACTATAGACATTTTATCTTCGAGTTTTCCAAGATAACAGGTCCCTTGACGCAGCTTACAAGGAAAAATCACCCGTTCGTTTGGTCTGGGGAATGGGAAGACAGTTTCCAACAACTCAAGAGAAGCTTGATTTCAGCCTTGGTGTTAGTAGTTCCAGAGGAGATAGGTGGTTTTGCAGTGTTTAGTGATGCATCCAAGCACAATCTAGGTTGTGCATTAATGTAGCACGGACGAGTGATAGCTTATGCCTCTCGATAGTTGAAATCTTAAGAGCAAAATTATCCAACCCATGACCCTGAGTTAGTAGCAGTTGTTCATGCATTGAAAATTTGGAGACACTAATTGTACGGCGAGAAGACTCAGATATATACAGATCACCAAAGTTTGAAATACTTCTTTACCCAGAAAGAGCTGAACATGAGGCAGCGCAGATGGTTGGAACTAGTTAAGGACTATGATTATGAGATACTTTACTACCCGGGTAAAGCCAACGTGGTTGCAGATGCCCTCAGTCGGAAGACGTCTCATTCTTTAGCTTTGACCACGTCTTCAGCTTAATTCTTTCATATGTTACTATTTGTTGATTATCATGAATTTTCTCTTTCTTATTATTTGTTTTCCTTGTTTTACCTATTTATTTAGAAGTTTAAATTGCATGTCTATATTTGGATGGACATTTTTTAGGGTTTTGTAGGGTGTTTTACCCTTTGCTATTTGTAGAAATGCTCTTTTCATACAAACTGTAGCATTTTTTTACCTTCTCCTAACCCAAGAATCTCAGACATCAATCAACCCTTGAGATTAGTACCAAAAAACCCTCACAACCCAGCCCCTTCCATCGCAGCCCCACTGATACGAATCAGACAACCGAACCACTACATGTACCTGAAGGACCTATTACAAGGAGCAAGACAAAGAAGATTCAAGAGGCATATATATTACATCTTCAAAAG